>JAODLL010058681.1:0-18232 GCA_026546735.1 Forbesichthys agassizii | reverse complement strand
GTTACATGCATTTGTATGAAAAGTGCTATATAAATAAAGATTGATTGATTGATTGATTGATTGATTGATTGATTGATGTTAAACATGCATACATTATCTAGCTCATAATGTAACATGTCCTGCTAGCAAATGGTAAAGCCGGCTAGCTTATAGTTGTAGGTACGTTGGAGAGTAAGGCTATTTGTGTGACTCATGGAGAAATGTAGTCTATGGCTCCAGATGAAATCACTGTACTAGCTCCCATTCACTTAATTATGCGGGCAGCAGCTGATTTGTCCAGACTTTGAACCGTTATTATAAATACATTAATTGTACAGTGGCTGTGCAGAATAGTTTACCAGCCTCACAGAAAATGTAAGTCGGGGCATGCGCATGAGACGCAACCAGGACGTAATTGGGTTTAGCTTTTTCTTTCGGGCTGGGCTTTTAACCTGATTGCAATGGGAATAATATGGTCCATGTAAACGCAGTCACTAATTGCCATTATCGTTGCAGTGGTGATGTGCATCACTAGGTGATGACAGGTTGACAGGTCATGTGTCATGAGAGGGAAAGCAGTTAAATTAGATGGGATGTGATTATAGGAAGGTACTTTGCATTAAAAGGTATAGTTATTGTAAGCTTACTGTCAAATTCAACAAATATCTCCTTGCATTTTGCTATCTTACCCTTCTGTCCATTGAAAGAAATATCTTATACTTCTACACAGCCCTGACTTCATAAATAGTGACATAACAGAGTGGCGAACACCGCTCATATCAACAAAGCCTTAGAACTACCCTTTGCTTCACAATGCATTTCCATGTGTGAGGCGCCGTCGCGGAGTAGCACGGAGCAATACAGTTTTGATTCGAGGTCAAAGAAAGCAAATATTACTGACCCTGCCATTCATTTAAAAAATGGCAAATGTACGTATGATGGTATGATGTTTATTTTAGAAATATGTTTTTGTATAAATTTGGAAAAGAAAAGTTTGTGGGGTGAACAATCTTTGTCTTTTCTACAGCTGCCAAGGATAAAATAATAAAGAAAGATGACAAGAATCCTTTCAAACCTGACATTTTAGGTAAGGATATATAACTATTTTAGAGAGTAAACTATCTTTAATTATTTTCTCCAACGTGTTGTGATTTATTAATGTAACACAGATTAAATAGCCCAAAAAGTCCATAACAATACATGGAAAAATGTGTTCACATAACACTAACATTGTCTAATTACTATGTACATTAGTATTCACTATATATTTTATACAGTGAATCTTTATAAAACCACACATCTCAGAAGTGAAAGAGTTTTAAGAGTTGGAACCGGAGATGAAAGCATATCGTGCATGTTTTATTACTCTTTGCCATTGTCTGCATTGATAATGCTAAACTAAACCTCTCTGGAGAAATCTCTTCTCCAAAGCTGGCAGGCTTTGAATCGATGCTCTCATTTTTCTGGCTGATGCCTTCATTTTGCATTTTATGTCTCTGGACAATTATCATTGACATTTTTATCCAGGGCAAATCATAATGACTTCACAAAGATAACATGGCATTAAATACCTATGCTGTGGACAAGCAGGTCACCGGCAGTGAAGTGGATAGCTAAATATACAATTTACATTGTAAATACATATAATTCTATTATACTTTGATAAAATATGCATTTATTTAAGCTTTTACAAGGCTGTGGGTTGAAAAATATCAACCACTTTTTGGGCTCTAAGATATTATTGCAGCTGTCCAAGATGAATAGAATAATGGTTAATGCTGGAAAGTGAAAAGAGAAACTGCTACTAACTCAAGCTTAGCTAACAGGTCAAATCAACAGGTTAAATTGGGATATTTTGAACATTCTGGTTGTTATTCAAATTGTCACTCCCTGTTACACTTTATTGGGGTTCTGTAGGATGATATTTTTGGGATTCTGAAAATATAGTTGTCCTTTGCTATATACTGCAACAAGCATTTAGTATAATAGCAATTTAAATAGCATCAAGCATACAGTACCGTATATAACATAGAGCATGACATAATATAATGCGGTAATCATAAAGTAAGTAGTACTATTGCAGTGAAAAAAACGATTTCTCACCCTTGACAGAGACCAAAGGTCTGGACAATGGGGATGGATTCTACGCTGGGATGTCTATCCCCTGTGCTGACAGCTACGCTGGCTTCTGTGTCCACGGGAAGTGTGAAATCAAGTACAACACAGCCACCTGCAGGTCTGTCTTTCCTGTCCTCACTGCAGGGGGCAGCAGAGGCTTCATGTTGCTCTGTTGACTCTAGAATAGATATTGCATCAAACAATGCATTCCAACTCAACACTTTTAGAGAGTCGGGAGAAGGAAAGAGCATTTAGTTGGATGTAGTGCCTCAGCTAATTTATGATTTAACACTCCAAACAAATAGCCCACAATAATGAAGTTTATTGAGTGTGAAATGGGATGCATAGTAATATTATTAGCTAGTATACCTGTAAATAACTCTAAAAGACAACTTACTGCACGTTAAGCCTTGAATGAATTGGTGCATATGCTTTAACACGCACGCACGCACCAGCCCTGCAAGGAGACACCTGACTGCCGGGAGCAGTTAGGGTTAGGCATCGTGCTCAAGGACGTCTCAATACTTGGTGAGGAGTTAACGGGGTTTGAACCAGCGAATTCTTGATCACCTATCGCCCTGCTCTTCCACTGCGCCATTTGTCACTTGTCACGGTTGAGTGGGGGTGGAAGAAACCAAATGCAGGTTGGAGATATAACAATGTTTATTTGAATCAAAAACAATACAAAAAACACTCACCAGTACAGGAAACTATCAATGATAAAGACAGGGAGAAACAAAGGGCTACATATACTCTAGCTAATTAGGGGAATGGGCACCAGGTGTGTTTAATGACAAGACACAGACAGTCCAAGATGAGTAAATGAGTGAAGGGAAACCCCAGGAAGCATGGCAGGGCCATCAACCCTTGACTCCACCCCTAAAGCTTTGGGGAAGCTCCAGAGGGGGTGGAGCCACCGGAACAGACCAGGAGGGCAGAGCCGCCGGAACCTCCAGTGGGGGCGGAGCCAACTCTGGAGGCGGGGCCGAGTCCGACTCTGGAAGAGGCAGAGGCGGGGCCGACTCTGGGGAAGGCGGGGCTCGACTCTGGGAGGAGAGGCAGAGGTGGGACCGACTCTGGGGGAGGTGGGGCCGACTCTGGGAAGAGAGGCAGAGGCGGCACCCAGTCCTCGGGCTCCAGCCAGTCCACGGGCTCCAGCCAGTACATGGGCTCCGGGGGTGTAGGCCAGTCCTCGGGCTCCAGCCAGTCCACGGGCTCCGTGGGCGAAGGCTAGTCCTTGGGCTCCATGGCAGCAGACCGTACCGGCAGCTCCTTCCCAGGCTGACAGGGAGTGTCTGCTGCTGTGCAGGCGGGCCCACCTTGTGCCTAGGTGCTAGCACCGGACGCTGCTGCTCCACCTCACGGCTGGCAGGGGGCGCCGGCTGCTGCACAGGGGTGTTGTTACAGGCCCCGGCTCTGAGAGGCGGGGCCGACTCTTGGGGAGGTGGGGCCGACTCTGGGGGAGGTGGGGCCGACTCTGGGAAGATAGGCAGAGGCCGGACCCAATCCTTAGGCTCCAGCCAGTCCACGGGCTCTGGGGGCGGAGGCCAATCCTCGGGTACCAGCCAGTCCACGGGCTCCGGGGGCGGAGGCCTTTGCATGGTAGGGCCATCAACCCCTGACACCACCCGTCATCATTTACTGCATCAATAGAGAATTTAATTTCATGGTTGTTTATGTCACATTCATGAACCTTCTATTAGACAGGACATGTCATTCTTGATGCTTTATAGCATATCATGTCTTGGCACTACAATGTGGAAATGTGCCTGTAATATTAGGCTGGTGGTGTGTGTGTCACAGGTGTGATGCAGGCTACAAGGGCCCACAGTGTGAGGAACCCCAGGACTTCAACATCCTGTATGTGGTGCCCAGTGGACAGAAGCTTCACTACGTCCTCATAGCTGCCATCATCGGAGCAGTGCAGATTGCCATTATCGTTGCAGTGGTGATGTGCATCACTAGGTGAGGCCAGGTTGACAGATCATGTGTTAGGTGTTAGCAGAGATGAGAGGGAAAGCAGGGATATTAGATGGGATGTGATGAGATTTGATTATAGGAAGGTACTTATAGGCATTAAAGGTATAGTCAGCTATTGCAAGCTAAATGTAAGATAATACACTTTTTGTCAAATTCAACGAATATCTCCTTGCATTTCGCTAGTTTACCATTCTCTGTGCGTGTTGAAACAATTATCCGATGCTTCTACACAGCCCTGGCTCCGTAAACAGTAACATGACAAAGTGGCGAACACTGCTCGTATCAACAAAGCCGTAGTACTACGCTTTGCACTACGCTTTGCTTCACAATGCATTTCTATGTGTGAGGCGCCGCCACGGAGGAGCGCGAAGCGATACTGTTTTGATTTGAGCTTTGAGTTAGCAAGAATGACTGACCCTTCCTTTAAGTGAGAAGAAATACATTATGATGCTATTAGATTCAACAAAAGACCAAGAGAGGAAGAAGGGAAGATATAATATAATCAAGATTAGTTCAGATGTGTTAACATAAGAACCCATTAAAATCTGAATTTCACCCAAACAGCTGTAATTATACAATTATCATGAGATTATAATAATTGTGAAGATATCTTTTTTTTCTAAAATGTCTCTAACTCTTGCTCTTTCCAGAAAGTGCCCTAAAAACAACAGGGGTCGTCGACAAAAACAAAACCTTGGACACTTTTCAGCGGACACTAACTCCAGGATGGTATAGCTGCATTTTTAATCGTTTTTTTCCTTATGGCCTGGGGATACCATTTTTTTTAACGTAATGTGCTGTATTATTCTTTCCTGGGAAGACATAGCAAACGAAGAATGAGAGTATTTATTTCTGGGGCCTTATTTCTTTTTTTTTTTTCTCAGATGGAGCTATAACGCGTCAAATTGCATTCTCAAGAGATTTTTTTTTTTGTTTTCTTTTGAGAAACAATCGACAGACTGGGTAAAAGGAATCAACCCAAACTAAACTTGTCACTTTAACATATTTGTCTCTTTTGTCTTAACAAATGAATTGCTCCTGTTTGGTTACAGTATGTTGAATGATATGCCAGTATGGTAAATTTGGCTTGCTGGTTAACCCACAAAATGATGAAGGGAAATACTGTAAATGCCCATCTGGAATGTGATATTGAATGGAAATTATTCTATCTATTGCCTGCCCCTTATTGTGCTCTGTTTTTACTAATCATTTTCAGCTAATTGCCAAATGCAGTTATTATCCTTGTTTTGAGGGGGTATTAAGTGGGTCAGCGATTGAGATAGTGTACACGTAATACTTTGAGATTAACGTAATTCCATGTGAAGAACTAATTGTGTTTTAACAAGATAATAATTTATTATGATTTTATTTTACAATATATTTTACATTAACGTCAATACTACAAGGATGTTTGTTTGTTTTATCGCTCCTGTATGTTCGCATGACTTGTGAAATGTGTGTACCGTGGTGTAGTTTTACCGTTTAAAGAGAAGCTGTGTTTTAGAGGCTCCTGCACCTCTGAGCTGCCAAGGTGTGATTATTACAGCACATTACCGCAGGGGTCCGGCTGGAGTTCCTGTCGGATGGCAGAGATGTGAAGGGGACAGCAAGGGATTTAGGTGGTGGTGGGGGGAAAAGGAATGTGTAATTTTAAAAAACGAGTCTCCTGTCGCTCCTTGACCTCATCCATGGGTGATTTCAATGTACCTGCTGAAAACCTCTTTGCTTTGATGAGGGATCTACTTAACATACACTCTTATGCTTTGTGGTGGCCTTTCTCCGTCTTGATCTTTAAGTTGGGTTTTGGTCCTTGGTCTGTTTTGGAAGCCTGACATGTGATACATTGGGGGGAAGGATTGCACATTGAGGTTTTACTAATCCTTTTCATTTAAGTAAAATGTATTGATATTGAGATTGCTTGAAACGGGACTCATTGAAGTAAAAAATGGTGTTTAGTTTTACATTTTCTCCTCAACTAAAGATTGCAACATAGACCACAGAAGTGCAGTGCATTTAGCATGAATATACACAGACGTTTACAGTATATTTGTGCTGAAACAGTTCCCATTTTAATCATAGAACAAACCAGCCTTGTAAAACCACAAACCAACACAATGAAATGCCGAATTGAAGACATCTAATAATAAAATATCCTATATTGTAAAAACAAAATAGCAGTTGTCTAACTTGGAAATGTAGGTTGGTACCCCCGGTAGCTTTAATTTGCTTATCCTGAGCATAGCTGACGTTAAAGCAAGAAAAACATAGCAGACAGACATAATCCACCTTCCAGCATATATAGTGTCTGTTTACTTGTCATCTAAATATGCAACATGTTTGCATTATCATACTTTAATGAGGACATTTACTGCAGGTGTTGAATGCAGCATAAATCAACAATGTTAATAAGACAACTGATGGGAATAAGCATGCACTGTAGCCTACATCAATAGCACGTGGTTTGTGGTTATGTTTGTTTATTCGTCAGTTTAAAGATTTGTTTTCTGTGCGCATCGGTGGCAGAGGAACTGAGACGTCATAGAGCAGATGGTGTGAGGAGAATGTTCATCTTGGCTGGGGTCTTTCTGTAATGTCTTAGTCTGTGTCCATCTGTCCGTAGGTCAAAAACTGTCCCCAACGCAGCATTTACCTGTTTGTCAATGGCCGATCCAGCTCTCTACATGTGACTAGAATGTGTTTGACATGTTAATATTCTGCATGTAGGACTTTGAGAGGCTATTTTGGTCTCTGCTGAAATAAAATGACATGTTTTTTTAATGTACAGCCAGGTGCTTATGTTTTATTCTAGTGTTACTCACTTCTGTACACGTTTATCCTTGTACTGCATGTCATGAGAAGAAACTGGCAATATACTGTGTGTGTGTGTATATATATCCATCCATCCATCTTCTCCCGCTTATCTGGAGTCAGGTCGCGGGGGCAGCAGCTTCAGCAAGGGACCCCAAACTTCCCTTTCCCAAGCCACATCAGCAAGCTCTGACTGGGGGATCCCGAGACGTTCCCAGGCCAGTGTGGAGATATAATCTCTCCTCTACCTGTAGTATATTGTGTGTGTGTGTGTGTGTGTGTGTGTTATACACACTGCATGCATTTGTTGTGACAATTTATTTAATGAATGTAACAGAGGTAACCGTGTATATTTGCTAAAGTGATGGATTTTTAAATGAAGGTTCCAATATAATGTAGCAGCATGGGACCATTCATCCATCCAGCAGGTCTTGTCATTGCTTCTCATCCAACAGGGAAGAAGCACACAATAGAGAGACCTTTCCAGACCTTTCCAGAGACTTTTCATTCCTTAATCATGCGTCTTGATCCCCACTTACTCCATACTCTCCCATCTCTTTTGCCATCTCCCAATGGCAAACATCTACTGTTGCTCTTTTGTCTGAAACAGCTTCCAGGTCACTGCCATCTACTGTTACTGATTGTAACATAAGCGCTACACCGTCCTGAATGCAGCCTCAGTCTCACCAAAGTGTGTATATAGGCCTATTACAGTACACAACCATGTAGGTGTGTGTGTGTGTGTGTGTCTAAATACTTAACTCTGTGTTGGCATGTATGTCCATGCATGAGGTGTTTTTTTGTCATTTTGTATAGAGTGCAACTCCGTGTGTGTGAGTGTTTGTGTATAAGAATAGTGATGTATTAGACGACCTACGTTCTGCGCACCATGTGACACCATGTGACCAGCCACAGGAGACATCTACTCCAACAGGAAACAATGAGGCCCAACTCTCCTACTGCTGCTAACAAGAGTTATGCAGTGCATGCTGGGTAGAATAAACAGCCTGACAGACACACGCAGAGAGGATTCACCCTCTATCACAGTCTGTCACAGCAGCACTAGATACAAGCTCCTTATTTACAAACCAACGGCATGCTGGGAAATGAACACATCCAGAGATCTACACAATATAATGACATTTATTCTTCTTTTGTAGAATTGAAAGAGCCTACATTTTGACAATACTGGGAGTCCCACTGCTGCTGAGAGGGAGTTTAGTGGTGAATAAACCAGAGCCCATCATCTGCAGGCTCCACCCACCTCCAATGCCCCAACCTCTGCCTGGCAGCCACATAAGAGGGGCTTAATAATTAATTGGCACTCAATTAAAAAGGGCACTCATAAATTTCCACCTGCTTTGCCTGGGTAATTATAGACGGGACGGGCCAGGGGGTTGATGGGATGGATCTACGGGAACCGATCATCAAATTGTCTGTTACTGAAAATGTCTCATTAGCTTTGTTATTGTACTGAAGCAAGCATTTTTCAGTGTATACTTGTTTTATGAGAAGCAAATGAATACCAAATGTCGATGGATATTCATTTGACCTCTGACCCTTTGAAGCAATGTATATTGATTGAAGTATAAAAGTATTCAGTTTATATACACAGCACAAAATGAACTTTAATATTTATCACTATGCAGCCAGCATCTGAAATGTATGTTACATTCTTATCTGTATCTATAGTTACTATCTACCCAGCTGTTTGAAAGAGAGGAAGGGAAATATATCCACTATTGCTTACACACTGTGGTCGATATACAGGGTCTGTGATCTCACTGTCAGTCAATGTGTGGGCTTTGCCACCCAGGGAAAAGTAAAGAGGGCCGTTCCACAGTGTTAAATCCCCCGTCCAACATTCTGGAGCTGGTTAATCGGCACAGACAACTGTGACTTCTCCTCTCTATCTGGCCTCAGAGGCTTGTGAGGGCCTCTTTAGAGGTTGATGATGGTGTACAGCATGCATGCAATGGCCTGCAATGGCCTGCAGGGACGTACAGTATGTGCAACACTTACGCTGTGGGCTCTATGAATCAACCAAGCTCAGGAGGGAGTTTCCATCATTTCTGCATCATCCCAACATGTCCCAGTGTCACCTTATATAGAGAGGTATTTATAGATGTGTGTGTGCTTCATCGTCATCACACCCCTTTCCAATCCATGGCCTAACCCCATGCAAACAAGCCTGTGAATCCAGGAGCCCCTCAAACCAGTAGGTGGGGTCTGTTCTCTCTCCTGTCCCAGGCTTGAGGTTGGCTCAGAGAGGTGTGTCAGCTGCCAAGCCGAATGACTCCTTAGCCTTGAGTTGATCACGCACGCAGCTTCACCTTCTACGGCACACCAGCAGCTCTTGCAGGAAGAGTTTCACGCGGCCGCTAGCACCATGGACCAGCACAAGCAGCGCATGGCAGGCTTGCAGGAGAAGCTGGAGATAGTGGGCGTGGAGGACGAGGCGGGCAACCCTATCAGCGCGCTCACCATCCTTTCCCTGCTGGAGCGCGTGGCCGGCATCATCGACAACGTGCAGTCCTGCCAGCAGCGCATGGAGGAGAGGCAGCTACAGCTGGAAGACAACATCAAGACTGTCCAGGGAGACGTGCTGAAGCTGGCCAGCGACCACACCACCACCAGCGGTACCGTGGACAAGCTCCTGCAGAAGACCCGCAAGGTCAGCGCCAACGTCAAGGAGGTACGCTCGCGGGTGGAGAAGCAGAACGTCAGGGTCAAGAAGGTGGAGAGCACACAGGATGAGCTGCTCACGCGCAACAAGTTCCGTGTGGTCATCTATCAGGTACAGTAGTAACGGTTCACATCTCCTTCAAATGTGAGCTCCTATGTAAGGAGAAACTCAACAAAAGCTAATATGAGAATATTACAGAACATTTTAGAAACATTTGACATTATTATAGTATTCTGTACTTTACGTACTGTAAAGTACAGAATGTAGAGTACAGTGAATGTAGAGGGAAAGGCATGGCAACCCCACCATGAATTCTCTGATTTACAGACCCAGCCAGACTGACGTTTGTGAGGAACTGGAGCATGGAACTCCTCAGGCGATTTATACAGTCTCTGCCAAGGAGACATATTAACTCAACTCTGACTGAATCCATTAATGCACTGGATTCATTCAGAGAACTGGGTTCTGTGAGCGTAACACAAAAGGGCCCTCCACAATTAATACAATTTACTGAAACCATTCTCACTCTTATGAGAGACACTTTCATCCAAGCTGAAAATGACTCCAGACAAGTCAGCTGAAATACTTAAAAACAATAGTTTAATTGGTCATCTAAAAACAAACATCCTCACCTTACTGAAGGTCTGCTTTGCTGAAGAGATACAAAAATAGCCTTTTAAGAAGGACATGGAATCCCCAACCCTTGTAAATTAGAATCTCAATATCTCAATATCAATAGAGCAAACAGATTCACTCTTGCTAACTGATGATTTCTTATAAGATATTTAATGAACCCCCAGAAATAGTTAGTGTTTGAAAAATAAAAACAGAATTTAATACTCCTATCAAGGTATAGAGTTGATTAGAAATATGTCCTTGTTTAAGATATCTGTAGGTTTTTATAATTTGTATATCATTTTTACATTGTCAATTTGATGTAGGAAATTAGTAACAATACAAATAAAAACTGCTCTATTAAATATTTTAGGCATCCTTCCCCTAAATATATAAACACATTTATAGTGATTTTTATTCCATATCCATAATTAGATTTTGAATAGGCATAAAATAGTTTAGGATGAGACAATAATGGTTTTCTCTTATTTGTCTTAACTTCACCTCAAGACCTTCCACTAAAGCAAGTGGCAGCTATTGTATAGTCACATTTACTGTACATGTAAACATATTAAACCTTTTTTTCCTTTGTGTGGAACTGTAAATAATGTCATGTGTATAGGAGCTCTATAATAGCAACAGGATCACTATGCACTCTGTAGCAGCTGTGGCCTATTCTGGGTGTCAGTGCATGCTTTCCAACTGCCAATGGGGACAAACGATAAACTGCTGTCAAACAAAATCAGGCTTTCAGAGGACCTGTCCGTCACCCTAACCAACCCCTAGGCCTGTCCTCTGCTTCCAATGTACATGTGATGTCATCAACTGTGAGGAAGTGAGCCATTTGGGAGATTTGAGGTCATTGCGTTCGACACAGAATAGGTTACAATACATTTGATTAGATTAGAGTGTGTAAATTGTGTTTTTGTAGCATCATAGATTGGGATGTAGGAAAAGATGCAATGTTATATAACAATACAAAATAGAAACAAATATATAATTCATTAAGTAATATTTACCATTTTAGATGCATACATAAATGTACATATGTCACAAATACAGCTCATTAATGTGTGTAAGGTATAAACTGGCAATGAATCCTATTTGAGTTCAGGCGTCCCAAGGAGCATCTAAACAGATCTGTGCCCCGCCCGTGGTCACGCTACCGTCAGGGTAGGGTTTCAGCATGAATGATCTGTGCTTAGTTATTCTGAGCACCTGCTAGGGCTTTGCTAGGCTGGCATACATAGCCTTATATAGTGTGTCTATGGGTGATAAAGCAGGCATAGCTGTACCCACCAACTTTGACCTGGGCTATGCAGCACAGTGTTTGTTAGGGAATGGTATGGCCAGTGCTGAGAGGGGCTGACACAATATGAGACATGGCCCTAGGGACCGTACAGTAATAGGAACAAGATAAATGGTTACTTAACTATAGGGCCTCGCTTGA
The DNA here is from genome assembly GCA_026546735.1 of Forbesichthys agassizii. Classification (NCBI taxonomy): domain Eukaryota; kingdom Metazoa; phylum Chordata; class Actinopteri; order Percopsiformes; family Amblyopsidae; genus Forbesichthys; species Forbesichthys agassizii. The sequence continues at coordinate 6,596 of JAODLL010058681.1, read as the reverse complement.
CAGATATTGGTCAAGACCTGCTGTAGGACACTAAAGCACAATGTTTCATTTAGATTTTAGCTGTTTATTTTGTTTTAACTCAGGATATTTCTATATGTCTCTATTGTAATTATTAATCAGGGAACAGAATCTTTCATTCTGCCAGTGGCAAAACCTTGTGCCACACAGGGAAGTAAAGCTGTAGCCCTGGCAGGCCTGGTGTTTAATGGGACAGCTGACAGTGTGTCATCTGCAGGTCTGCAGGTTAGCTCTGCCAGCCAGCCCCTACACAGAGAAGCTGCAGGAGCAATTACACAATGTCACTCCAGTCACAAGAAACATCACATCTGCAATGTGACTCATTTCTAAGCCTGCGTTAGAACAGTCCTTTTTGGATGGGAGTTTATTTCCCACAAACCTGGAAAATTATTTTGAAACCAGATAGCATTTCGAAAACTGCCATCAATGTGAATAAAAAGCTGTTCTTAAAATGTTTTCTTGTTAAGAAACTCAATGATATCACTACTGTAATCTTGGCAAAATATTAATTAAGATTAATATTGCATGAGAGACTATGCATGAAAGTCCCAATATGGTAGCAATACTTTAATTTCATATAAAATATATGTTATAAATTAATCTAATTATTATGTGTGCAATGAGTACTACTACATCTTAAGAACGTATTACAGCTAATTCTATTTCATGGTCTGCTTACTGATTGAGGTAATGAAATAATGATTCAGCCTACTGCCCTGCATAAAGAATGCCTTTCCATTCCTACTTCTTATGCAACACAAAAAATGCACAGCAAATAGCATATGCAAACTCCATTCATAACTGTTTGCATTTTACATAATTTCAGTTTTGATCATCATCGATAAGGTATACATTTTTATTATGATAAAAAAATGCTAATGAATCTGATGACTCTGATTCATTCATGACATACATATTAACATCCTTGTTATATTAGCTCAATACACATTGTGTAAAACAGCATGTTCCTCTTGGCTATTTGATTCAATATAAAGACAATAATCACATAGTCCTAGAACCTAATAGGAAATATAGCTGCCTCCCAAAATATCTTTTGAAAGTTGTTCCAAAAAGCTGCTTGTTGTGCCTACTGTATAAAATGTACAGACACTGTGGACTATAACATTTACTATAAAGTGGAGTTTAATGTAAAATGCCTCAATGTTTAGGGTTTATGCAAACCTGACCCTGATACTCCTTACTTGAGGTTACTTATAATGTCCTATTCTCGCTATAATGTTTATTGTTAGCCTGACTGCTTACAAACAGTTGTTGGCCAGTCCAAATGAAGGTTATTAATAACCTTGACCCACTTTCCCTACTGTTGTAATTACAGTTTTATGTCATTCATACCGTGTGGATATGTTCTAATCATTGTGCCTTGATTAATGAGGATGGTGGTTGCTGGTGGCAGGATCCTAATAAGAATTAATTGGCTCTCATATCCAAAGTCACCTGTAGGGCACAGCAGGAGGTGAGTGCTCACAAACTGATTCCCCTTTCAGAGCCTGTCTTGTTGTTTGGCTGAGTGGAGAGTTTCTGCTCCATTTCCTGTTAGATTATACAGCTCAACATGCTGTGTCTCACAGTCTGAGTCAGCTGGGCCATTGCTGCTCTTTGTGAAGAACATTTTGAGTTGAACTTTATTGCTTAGTCAGCGGTGTTTTCATTTTTCTAGGTTGGTTGAAGGATAGTAGCTACTGTAGAGGAGGGAGCGTCAGGTAACAGCCGATCCAGGTGTCACTCTATCAAGACCTCATGCATCCTCTCTGGACAGCTGCTGTCTCACTTTCCACTACGCTGGTGTAAAAATAGCACAACCTGATCCCCATGTGTCCCACATCACACATGGATCTGGGACACATCTAGAAACCTGCACCAGAATATTTGGCTCATTAGTACTCAGACACAGAGGTCTGGACTTTCCCTCCAAAGAGGTCACATGTTGTTTTGAATGGTTTACTAGATTATTACATTGTTTATTTATTTATAACTGTTTAATTTTTCTTTCATTATATTAAATAAATAACTAAATTATTTTTTGCTGAGATTATAGTCTTGAAACCTTATTTGCTTTAGTGTTCGCACAGCCACCCTGGATGGCAGACCAATCAGAGACCAGTGGGGTTGGCTAATAAAAATAAAAATAATAATAATAATAATAATAACAATGAACTTTATTTATTTAAACTAAATCATTGTATTGAGTTTAAATGTATTTAAACTAAATAATTGTATTGAGTATGACAGAAGAAATGTTGTTTGTCAGACAGTTAATAACCTTTAGCAATGAGTGTCTAATTACTATAAATAATTAGTTTATTGAGCCCTTGCCATCACCATGAATAGATCTGACTAGATATGCTTTCCAACCTACAGTATCTCAATGCAAAACCCTGATAGTTCTGCCTTTGGTAGCATACAGTTGTTATAGCATTGTTGAACTGTCCACACAGGTGCATGTCTGTTAGTTACGTGGTAAGCCAATGAGGAGCAGAGAGGCAACAACATTTGTAGAAGGCTGCTTTAAGAGCGACAATCTTTCTCTATTTCTCCAGGGGGACACTCAGGTCCCGTCTGTGGCCGTCACCAAATCTCCCAAGGGCTCTGGTTTGGAAGTACTTCAGATCGAGCCGGATTCCTACGATGCCCCTGCAGACCTCTCCTCGGACGAGGAGTACCTGTCCATCGAAGAGGCGGAGTCCTCGCGTGCCGCACGCCTCAAGAAGTCTGTGCTGAAGGGCACAGAGAGCCTGAAGGCAGCCTTCTCCAAGGAGAACATGGCCAAGACCAAGGGCAACCTGGGCACCAGGTTCCACAACCTGGGTGACAAGGTGGTGCCGCCCGAGAGGCGTGAGAAGATGCAGCAGGCGGGCGAGCGTCTGAAGCAGTCGGGTGAGCGTCTGAAGGAGAACATGGCCAAGAAGGCTCCAACCAAGGAATCCTTCCGCATCAAGCTGAAGAAGGAGCGCACCGTGGCAGAGGGCCAGGAGGGCCAGGAGAACCAAGAGATCCAGGAGGACACCCAGGAGGAGCCTGCAAAGGGTGAGAAGAACCCTGAGGCTGCCTACACTCAGATAATCTCGGAAACCAAGAGGGAGGGGCCTGTGGAGGAGGCTGGTGCCACCCGGATAATGGAGGATGACAGGAAGGAACATGATTATGTCAGGAAGTAGGCGGGAAAAAGAAAGGGGGTGGAGGGGGCGTGGCTTCAACATAGACCTGAAGAGGAGCCGACAAGTTGAAGAGGGAAGGTCTGCGATTGGCCAACGATGTCATGGGACCTTTCTGTGTAATTACACATGTTCTTATGACCTGGGTTGTACTGGCCTGGGTCACCAACAAGTGAACTGGAAATAAACTAACTGTATTTTAGGGTGAGGATATTGAACTATCAAATATTAGCTAAAGCAAAATATTTGTTTTTTTACACAACATAACAGGAATGCACCATCTAGGGATTTTGAGAAAATGTATTTCTTTACACTGGTAATTATTTTTATTAATTGATTCGTAACAAAATACTGAGATGTGGGAATTGAAACCAGTTGTGTCGTTACATTAATTCAGTCTGAGTCCAACAGATTTGGATTTAATTTTACTAGAAGGCTAGATAAATTCCCTGAAGGCAAGTGGTAGTTAAAACCTTCACAGAGACCGTACATAACAAGTGTTTTGTAAGTCTGTGTGTAGTAAAATGTGTAGATCTGAATGTAAAATGTTGTTTTAAATATAGACAACCAAAAATATTACATTTGGTGAGCCCAGGCCTCAGCTGGTGTCTGAGTAGTCTTGAGAAGAAAAAATCAGCATTATTATTTAGGATAAAAAGGATTTGACGTCAGACTGGTTTCTGTACGCTAATCAGATCCAGTTGTTAAGCAATTGTTTCACTCAAACAAACTTCTATATGCTTTCATATATAACATGCAATTACATTTTCCAATCAATAGAATGATTGTTGATGTTGATTTAGATGAATCTTTTGAAAACAATTTACATTCATTCATATAACATTTTCGATTTAAAGGTTTTATGGGGCTATTAAAACTGATGATGTCTGTGATTTCAGCATGTACGCAGAATCAAACATTATTTGTGTTTTTGTATAAATAAATGTTCATGAAATCTTGGTTACCTTGTAAAACAGTTTTATGTTTTCTAGGACAGAGAACAGATTATGTTCACTGAAAATGGGAGGGGAGGGATGAAAATATATGGCATCTGTCAAGTAGAAACTAGTGTTTTGTAGAATTAAATATAAACATTTAAAGCTGTTAAAACAACTGTCACTTCAAACAAACACAGAATATGAAGATAAGTACAACAGTTTCATTCATAAGGTTGTTTAAGTGATACCATCTCAGATCTGCATCAAGCGTGATGAACACACAATCTCATCTCCGTTTCAAATAAAATCACTAGGTTGATGTGGGCCCCAGCAAAACACTATCACTCAACAGAGTCAGCAATGTCCCAAAGATGCACTTCTCGGCCAGCTCGGTGTATAAATGAAATGCCAATCATTCTCTGGCTCAGCAGCAAATTTACTGCACCACTCCTCTGTGTGGGTGAGAGGTCATAGCACTTCGTCAAGTGTGAATGTTGGCCCTAAAGCAAACTGGAGCCTCTTCCACTGTTGATGAACACAATGGAAATGCCTCGGTGCAGTCCATGATAAGATGCCCAGTTTAGGTAAAGAAATACATGAAACACAATTGCTGGTGCATTGTTCATACTGCATGCCTGTATTTGTAAATAATGCAGGCTATACAGCTTGTTACTTGGCTGCACTAGTCCACAAACACACAGTAGACCTACATGAAACTTCTAACATACTATCAAGACCCAAACATATTTAAGAATGTACATGAGCACGCGAAGCAGCATGGTGTATATTACAGCTGCAGCGGATGTAAGATAAGACTGCTGGAAACAGATGCCTTAATTGAAACAGTAAATTATTAAGAACATATCCTGTATTATGATATGTGAATGAAACAATATTATTTCATTTAATCATGAGTTAGCACCAATCGTTTTTATAGGAAGGAAGTGCGTCACCAAATAGCATAAAGGCTATATCTGACTTTTTCTTTCTTTACAAACCTGTCAGTCATTCTAATTGAAAAGACAAACTGGTTCTGGTTTGAATTTAACTCACTCTGGATTCTTCCCTCTGGGGAAATGTGTCCACTGCATTTTAAAATGTAAGAATACACTGACATTTTGTTGCCCCGCTTGCAAATAGGTTTGTCTTTAATGTAGGATGCAACCTATGGAGGCATGCTGTGTCGTGCTTCTCTGCCCAGGTTGTCAACTGCTCGCTCTAATTTCAGTTTTTCTTTTTATAGGCCCGACAAACTCAGAAAGATGACACCACCCCCGTCTGGGGCACAGCGCTCCAATGAATGTTAATCTTATCCTACAAGCACTTGTGCTTGTGCACTATTTCCAGGTTGTCACGGTGACTGTTGCCCTCAAAGGTATGTGTGTAGGAAAAACTATGATCTGTACCACATATACAGTAGCTATGCTGGCTTGTTTTATGCATCCACGTGGCAGAATTTAGGCCAAAGCCATCTATTTGATTTAGGAGAGAGACACAGAGAGAGAGAGAGAGAGAGAGAGAGAGAGAGAGAGAGAGAGAGAGAGAGTAACATTAACAATCAATCTGTATTACATTCAGCTTCAATGGTGTAATATGCATTATGCATTAGCCAAGGAACAAATGAGCTCTTAAAATAATCTGCTGTAAGAAGAAATGCCCTTGTTTCTTCTGAAGGAACTGCCTGCTGGAGTCACAAAGTCCCATTAAGACGCCACTTATCATTCTGTTGAACCACTTATAAGAATTTGTCAATAAAATGTAATCGATAATTCAAGAATTAATTCACATTATTTCAAAGTCACCTGTTGTGGGACCCTTTTAATGCCATTGCATTAAAACGGCAGACGATTGTCTTTTTCTCCTTCCTTTTAGGGACTGTACTTCCAGCGACTTTAGACAATAGACAGTAATAACAACCAACAATGGTGCCAGAGGTTGGATGTGAAAATGTGTTTAAATGCAAACTCGCCACATTCAGACCAAATCAAATTCCTTGTAGGTGTAATCCTTCAACTGAACCGATTGTGAACCAGATTCTGAATAAGAGGTGTGGTTTAAGGGCAGAAAATGCGCAAAAGTTGAAGCTGTAAGCGTTCTGTGGTGAAACGGCACCAATTGAATTGTAACTTTGACAAGTTGTGTTATACCAAAGAACCTCCAATCATCCTGGTATCATAAATGTCCTATAAAAATACAGGTCACCTTCTGTAATCTGCAGTGCTTATTAATTTACATCTCACAGTGTTTAGGGTCAAATGTGTTCAGGAAACATGATTACTTCAGATAAAAGGCTCTGAACAGCTATCATTCTTAGAGCCACGATCCATGCCACTACTACACATACTGTAGTGTATACTGTATAACAATTACAACATATATTATCTTATCAGATGTTAGAGAGTATACAACTGCGGTTAATGTCATCAAACCAATCTGACAGCTATTAATTAGTATCAAAAAGATATTA
>JAODLL010058670.1:0-18233 GCA_026546735.1 Forbesichthys agassizii | reverse complement strand
AGACTAGAGACGGTCTCTTATGTGACATAGTGCTGATGAAGAGGCTGAGACTAGAGACAGTCTCTTATGTGACGTAGAGAGGAAGACTACATATGACGTTATTTCAATGAATGGTCCCTGCCTGCACCTTCATCGTCGGGGTGTGTGCCACCCGCCTCTGGATGGCCGTGGAGGCCGTCTTGGACAGGATGCCAGCAGAGGTCAGGGCCTTTACACAGGGAGGGGCTGCAAGGGTCCGGTTGGAGGACAGCACTCGATTGGCCAGAGCTAGCTTGGCGTCCGCAGGAGCTGGTATAACACGCACGCACACACAACATTAATGTGCCTGAAGTAATCCTGTTTTATTTAAAGCTTCTGTTATAACAAATTATTAGAAAAACCATTGCATAAATATGTTATAATAAAGAATACATGTAATAATTGAAACTATATAATAATTACATTATGAAAAGTTTAGGTAAACAGCAGGCCAACTAATATTCTTCCAAAATAATGAACATACCAATAAAGATATAATTAAAACATGTATTGTGTAATTTATCATATTTTTGTTCAAAGCTAATATTTACAGTTTCCTTCTAGAGCTAACGCCCTGAACAAAGTCCTGTAAAGGTGTCAATAAGGTCTGGCAACCTGGGAACCTTGGGAAGCGTTATCAGATGCTTCCTCTTACTTGGCGTAGGCCTCCGGTTCATTTTGAAACTATTGGACAGCGCTGAACCAATTGGCATTGCTACAACTGCTTTGATCACCTCATCTGGCTCTACCACAGTTTCAAAACACAATTCAGCATCATACGCCTCCCTGATTGGTCCGCCAGCAGGATGGCTGTGAAAACGCTAGTGTTACCAGGGTTTCCAGACTATAATATCAGCGAAGAGAAATAGATCTGAGAGCAATAGTCAGGCCAGTGCTGCTCTTCTCCTAAACCACCACTAGGGGGTAGACGCGAGCTGAAGAGGTGATTTAGTCCTTACCAGGCTTATAAGACGATGATGGTGATGGTGGTGGTGGTGTCAGTGTGCTGGGGCGGTGCGCTATCCTCTTCCTCTCCTTGGAGAGCCCGGGGGTGGAGCCTAAGCGGGGGGTGGGGCCTGTGCGGGGGGCGGGGACGGCAGTCCTGACGACGGCAGTCCTGACTACGGCAGCCAGCTGAGCAGCCTGCTGCTGGGCCATCTGCATGCGCTGGTAGCACACCTCCTGGGCCGTGAGCCGCCGGTACGGGCGCGCTGCGGGCCGCGACGGGGCTTCGCTCTAGCGGGGAGATGCAGTCAAGGCTCTCTGTTAGAGTGGGGCGTGGGTGGGCGTCCGCTCTGATGAGCTCGCCGCGGCTAGACGTTCTCTCAAGTGCTCGCCGGCTAGCAACTCTCAAAAACTCTCAAAGCTCCCATAAAGTGGCTCAATACGACATTCTCCCACTACCACACGTGCTTTCGGGACAGACGCACACATATACACATGCAGTCGCACACACAGCCAGCCCACATATGAAAACATTGATTACGAGTGTGATGGCATTCTCTGCTCAGGACACCATTACTACAACTATATACATATACCGCTATATTAAATGTTTAAAGAACACATATACTACCTAACTAAGAGGCTGGTGGGGATAGATTATGTATTTAATTAACAAATAAAATAGATGTATTGTCATCGCCCAAGTTGATTTTTTATTTATTTATTTAACCAGGTAGGCCGATTGAGAACAAATTCTCATTTACAACGGCGACCTGGCCAATACAAAGCGCAAATGTGCAGGATATACAGACAAACAGTAACACAGTCCAAAAATAAAATCTAGTTTATAAATACAAGTTATTAAAACTCAATCCATTAAGGCTTTCCAAAGATATTTATAGAATTCTTGGCACATACAGAATGAGTAATACTTCCATTAAAAAGGTACACATGAAGCTAGAGGTGGAAAAAGGGATGTTATAGGTGAATAACTTACATTCCCTTTGGCAGAAAAATGGGAAACTCTCTTCTTCTGGCCGGGGAAGAGAGTAGTTAAAGCGCCTTCGGTGTCGTCTTCCTCCTCAGACTCTCTGGAGGGCTAGTCGGACAGAGAACATTAATCCACAGGCCAACATTGTTACAAGATGAAACCATTCCCTGGCTCATTGAGATGCTACATGACAACATTTGCAATATACAAGTGGCTTTAAAGGTTACATGTTCACCCTTCCATGTAAGTACAAGCCGCACGCTGAGCAAAACAAAGAAGAAAAGCGCCCTGCGTACTTCCCATCGTACCTTATTCTGTCCTGAGGAAGTGAAAGGAATCAAATGTTCACATTCAGCCGTGCAACGCACCTGTTTAGCTTGCCTTCCCTTATCTTCCCTCTTCACGTCCTTTGACTCATTAAAGATTCGCAGGCACTCCTCCATGGGGTCCGAGTCAAAGTCCAGGTCCTGAAGACCGGAGAAGTCCAGCCCACAGTCGTCGGCTCCACCCTGGTGTGCCTTGCCCTCTTCCTCGTCCGAGGACGACGGCTTCGCCTCTGGGGCTTTCCTCTTCTTCCAGAACCTCTTCACAGCGTCGGCAGACTTCCTGACCAGTACTTCCTCAACCTCGTCCTCCTCTTCCTCACCAAAAGGCTCCGCCTCCTCGGGGCTCTCGTCTCCGAATAAGTCGGCGTGGCTTAGAGTTCGACGTTTGTCTTTCCGTCTGGCCACTTTCCCGTCCAGCGATCGACCGCTCTTCTTGGCCTTGTCCCTGCTGACGGAGCTGTCTTTGTTGCTGCTGGAACTGGCTTTGCCGGCACTGAGCGTTGTCGCAGCGCCCTTGGCAATTTTAACATCCTCGTCTCTCCGGCTGCCTTCCAGCTTTCCGTTTCTGCGGTGGACGTCCTTGTGTTTGCCGGAGTCCTTGTCGCTGTCGGGCGCCTTGTGCGTCTTGCTGTCCCGCCTGCCGTTCTCAATGGTTTTCTCGCTTTTACCGGAGTCCGCTTTCAACTTGGCCAACGTGGGTTTCACTTTGCTATCGCCTCTTTTCCCGTCTCGGGCTTCCCCGGGAGCTTTCTCCACCGCCTTGTCCTTAAGCCTGACCTTGCCCCCGTCACTTTTCACGGGACTCTTGCCGTCTTTCTTCGAAGAGTCGTGGCTCACCTTCTTTGTTGTCCCTCTGTCCTTACTGCTGCTGCTGCTGCTTTTACCAGTCGGTGTTTTAGATGCGTCCCGTCCGCTTCTATGCACCTTCTCCAACTTGCTGTTCTTCCCCTGAGCGGGCCTCGCAGCCGCCTTCTCGTTCTCCTGGTTGTCCTTCCGGTGGGTCACTTCCCGCACGTCCGATTCCCCGGGCGGTGACACCTTGGCGGAGTGCGGCGGCATCGCTTCCACGCCGGTCATCCTCTCGCCGCGCTCCTTCCCGTCCGTCCGCTCCGCGTCCTGAGCCGACCCCTCCCCCGCACACTTCTTCTGCTGGAGCCGGGAGATGGAGGTGGGCCGGTACTCCGTGCCGGACCCCTCGCCGTCCTCCGAGTCGGAGACGGTGTACTTCGGGGCGCGGTCTGCACTCGGCCGCCGCGACTTCTTGGCTGTCGGGACGTACTCCTCGTCAGCCGGGGGTTTCTGCGGCGCGTCCAGTTTCCGTCTCCTGCCTCCGTCTGTTACGGCGGGGGGGCCCTCGTCCTTCCTGTGCTTGTGGGCGATCCGCGCCGAGAAGTTGGATAGAGGGTCATACTCCATATCCGTGGAGGGCTTGGAATCGTCCACGGTGTATTTACACTTGGAAGACGTGTTGCTGGAGTACTTGGGGCTGCAGGGTGGAGAGGCTTTGCGGCGGGAGGCGGGCTTTTTCACAGAGGTGGGCACGTATTCCATGGAGTTGCCGTGGTTCCCATGGACGTCTGAATCCAAGGTGTACTTACTGCAGCAGGGGGTGGGATTATATTCCACGGAAGTCAGATGATAACTTCCGGGGTCGTACGCTGAATGACAGACCACAGCCGTAGGGCTGGGCCTCTTATTAACGGCCTCCGCTCTAGACGGATTACTGGTAGAGCTGGGTTCATACTCTTCATCCCCAATCCGGGAGAGCTTCCGTTTTTCCCACTCCACCTCGCTGCGGACCTCTTCGATGGCCCGATTGACCAACTCCAGGGCACCGCTGATGTCGCCAGAAGGCTCTCCATTCTGCTGATCTGGAGCACTCACTACCTCCGGGTTAAAGGGATCATACCCTTGTGCTGCAGAAACGTTAAAGAAAATATAAGTGGCATATCAAATCAATAAACCTCTGCAAAAGTCTGTAATCTGTCAAATCTGAATTGTCGTCAAGACTGGGGAAAAGAAAGTGCCCTCACTTTGCAAGCGGTTTACTAAAGCCATAACTAATTATGATGCGCGATTACAGTATAATACATTTTAACTATGTAACATTCTTAATAACAATGTAGATTATATTAAAAATATTTTTTTTAAACTTAAAGAGTTTGTATACGTGACATTCCAGCAACAACAAAAAACGAACAAAACAAAAGCAGAACACCGACTATCGCGAAATCTGGAATTTAGCTAGAAGCTAGTCTTGTGTTCTGCTTTTGTTTAGTTTTCGTCTTAGAAGCGTAATCTGGATAAAAACGTATACATACAATTGGGCTGGGCGGGCAGTTCTTTTTGATTTTTAACATCGACTGCTGTCCCGTAGGACGCTCGTCTCTGTTGGCTGTGCCTGAAGTGACAGTATGGTCTTTGGCACCCTTTTTTGTCGCTTTTGCTTTCGTCGTTGTCTGCATAAAACGGACAGTCAATCCCTCGGAAGAAACCGGTGGATCTCAGCATGATATACAAATAAATCTCTCATACCCGCAGGTACATCTTTGACCTAAATTCATGTGATTTTATCTTAAAAAAGACGACACAATGTTCGACTTGTACAAGCAATGGAACAATAACAAAGTCCCTAAGGCGCCATGTTGGATAATCGAAGAACATTGTCGCGAGAGTTTCACGTGTCGCACTTGCCTACGTCATTCATAACTCTGCGCATGTGTGTAAACTGGTCTGTCTGTACTCTGTAGAGCAGTTTATAATACTTTTCATTAGAGCAGTTTATACTACTTTTTATAGCGACAAGTGTGTGCATATTAGCCCTATCTAACTAGCGTTAAACTGGCACTTTTACTTAGTAAACCACCGGTCGTCAGCTACATTTTTAATAACAAAGATATCGTAGAGCATTTATTTTCGTGGCTGTATAGCCTATAGGCCTATTGGTAATAATAAGCAATACGACTTCCAATAAACTAACACGAAAGAGTTTGGACGTTAGTACTAACCCAACTGCTTCAAAAACTCAAATTATGATGTGGTAGACAACAGAGGCTAAACAAATTACACATAGCCTATCCTATTTAAAACATTTTATTTCCAAGGGATGGAGCCGTTCACGCTTCCGCACAATCTGCACAAAAAACAAAAAAAACAAGGCATGTTGGGTTAGCAGGGTTGTAGCCTAAACAATTAAATAAAAAATCCACCCGTTAGTGAAATATCTAGTTTTGCCATTAATTAGTTAGGCTAATTTAATTAAAAAGTGAATTACAAAAATATATAAGTTTAAGGCGCTATAGCTAGTCTAAAGCCACGAATGTAGCTGCATATAGCCTATATAAACAGCAATTGATGTAAGTGGCCTAATCGTAGGTAAAAGTTATTTCTTCCAATTATATTAGCAATAGAACTTTAGAATCTCACACCCTGCATTACATAGACATTTATAAAGTGACATTTCATGTCACGAGTTTATCTTATCTTAATTTAGCCTATTAACCTACCGACAGCAAAACAAGTACATGGGTGCATCACCTTTTTATTAACTCCACCCAGGCACGCCAACACCTGATAGGCCTAATTGTGTAGGCCTGCTACAATACTAAGAGTACGTTCATCGAGTTGAACGTTTGCTACGTTCAGTGAACTGTTCTACTGAACTGCACGTTCGTGAATAGCCTACACTTTAAATTATGTTTGTTGTGTTTAATAGGCGTGGCGAATGGTATAGCATTCGCGCCTATTAAAGTTTATCGCCTATAGGCGATAGTTGAAGCTATTTGAAACATGGTTTGTTTTATCCTCATCATCATCATCATCATCACAATTAAATAGACTAGATCAATATTAGGCCATATATTATTTAATCTCATGTAGGACTAGTCTTCCATCCATCCATCCATCTTCTGCTTATCCAGAGTCGGTCGCGTGGATTCCAGCAGGGGACCCCAAATTTCCCTTTCCACATTATAAACTCTGACTGGGGGATTCGGAGGCGTTCCCATGCATAAATTGTGGCGATATAATCTCTCAATCTATTCCTGGGTCTTCCCCGAGGCCTCTTCCCAGCTGGGGCCATCCTTACCAGATGCCCATACAACATCAACTGACTCATTCTGAAATGAAATGCATGAAATGTAAAAAAAGAAATAACGGTTCACACCCGATCGTTGACGCGTTAGTAGGCTAATTGTTGGGACAGGTGTATTGCTCTACACAGCAGAGGTTTAATAGCATAGACCTATCATTTTGTGCATTTGTTGTTAGCCGGTGAATTTGGTTAATCCACGTAGCCCAAATCCTCCGTTTGTACTCTGGCGGACAGGTTCAGCGCACTGCTATTTCCATTAACTAACGAGACACCATACTGTAACGCAGGGTTCGGATTTTCTCTAGCCATATTCTATTCTAAAATCGTTTAACTTTTAAAAATTTTTTTTTTTTTTTACAGTATATCACATTTTGAAATTAGCAACTGTTTCAATTTACTAAACTATTCACCAGAGGGAGACATAGGCCTAGCCTCAAATTATCTAATTTTCTAATTGAACCTGCACTGCATTGCATCATTTATTTTCGCTGTCGATGCATTGACATAAAAACGAGAAAAGTAAGTTACGCAATGTATTCAAAACTCACTGTGTAAGATTACGCGTGTGTAGGCTACACGCCTCCTTTATACTGGATAATGTTTTAGTGATTACCGTTTTTCTTAGAACTTTATGTCCTTTGGTTTATTGAAAGGCTCTCAGAAATGTAATTTTAAAATCCATTAGCATTAGGCCTATTATTCCTGCATTTACGTATTTAAAGCCAATACAGAACACACGTGGTCACACGTATGTGTAAAATCCAGTGGGAGAATGTATACGTGATGATCGTGTATTGAATGCATATTTGAACCATTCCAGATAATGCCTGAGGTGGACGCTCTTGCAGCAGATTGCATCAGTCTTGAGAACCCGTCCGTCTGCGCCGATGAGGGCTAGCGTGGCAGTTTTCAGTCAAGGTGAAATAGTCACGTGTTGGCGCATGTGTGACGACATGACTGAGCTCATGTTTATCTCCAGTCCAGGACATACGGTGCATGAACGCGCACGCCGTTGTCAACTCTTACCCGTGTGTTACTGATTAAGGGGATTAGCGGCAATACATCTAATATAGTCTCAATCTTGGCCAAAAGATTAACACGTTCAAATTATATGAAACTGACAATGTGCATGTTATGCAGATATGGTCTTAATAAAAACACAACCCATGGTGTGGTTGAAAGCATTTTTATTGCATCATTTGTTTTTTTTAGAAAAACAATACAAAATTCTGTTGCAACAGGTGTTGCTTTGAGTGAACTGCAGTCATATTCACACGGTACTGTATAAAGTGCTTATTTCAAATCAAAATTTGGGAGGATGAAGTTATTTTAAAATTTCGTCCCCTGAATGTAAGGCCACAAGTCTAGAGCACCTTGACTAAATTGAGTGTCTACACAGGGCTTAGAACTTGTGTAACCAGTTCCATGTCTATGGTCAAAATAGTCACCCAATGGTCTGAGATGCACTCAAATCAGAAAATGTTGATGGCCTGCCCATTTGGTGATTGACTACTTTAATACATCCTTACATTAAAATTATTTGCTTGAGATGTATATATAAAAAAATAAAAAAAAGAATAAAAAAAGCTTCTAGGGATAAAATGTAGTCCCATTCCAATTTAAATGTTTAAAAAAAAAAAAGCAGTAAGTTACTGCATTTCAGAAACCTAGAAATGGTGGCGACCAAACATATTCTTATACCACATAAGAGTATGGCCATATTTGTGCATTTCTGAGAATTGCCAACCCGAACAAAACGTTGGGGAAACTGGTTAGTCGAAAGGGATAAAAAGGCAGAAATACTGAGTAAAATAGGTATTCAAAACCCCAAGATTGCCTTGATCTTCACCTTAATGCTTTTTTGATTACTAGTAAAGTTTCCAAAACTCAGGAAAAAAAAGTTGCATATGCAAATTCAAGTAAGTCTTAGTATAAGACATAGAACCCCATAATGATGCGTTTGTATCAAGTTGTGTGTTTTTATAACTATTACAATCAGTGTCCTATCATCAATATAGCAGGTCCTTTGACACCAAAAGGAGCCATGTTCCAGAGTACTGCGCTGCAACTGTGGGACCCGAGGTGTGGGATTACACCCCGCCAGTGGCTGGTGTACCCTCTGGTGAATGTTTACAGACGCCATCACCAAATTACCTGTCAATTTTAGAGCACGTTCACACTTGTCATTGAAGGGGGATGGAGATAATTGCCACCATTAACACACAAAAAAAAACAAGCCTTCCCTGGAAACAAACTGCTCCAGATTCTGTTTAAAAATAAAACAAAACCCACATTTCTTTCCATCCCACATCACTCTTAACTTTCTAAACACAAAAACATCCAATGTTCCATCTCAACTTAACAGCACCTGCTTGAGAATCACCTATATAGTATTATAAGAAGCTTATAACAGCCATACGAAGTCAGTGTGGCACAATGACATGGAGTTTAACAGAAACAACTTAGTAAACTTATTACAGCTACAAATGCATGGAAGATTTTTTTTTCGTATTTTTAGATTTTCATGGAATGTTTTTTATTTTGTTTACCTATTTTAATGAGAATTTGTTTTGGGAATTTCCGTTAATTACTGACGTTGATGAATGTATATCAACAAAAACAGGCGGAAAAAAAAGGAATTTTAAACAAGAATAATGAAAGGTTATATAACCTTTTATCTCTGAACAAATGACACTGATAACATGGGCAAAATGTGCTTTCCAACCACTGCCAATGAGCAGGGTTATATCATTTACTGCACAAACATACAGCCAATGTATACAATCATCTGATCAGGAAAAAAAAAATACAAAAAAAAGTACAAAAAAAATTAAGAAATAAAAACTTCAGCATTGGGACAGGCCACAAATTCTCAAACATTCCGATTTTTAACTTCCGAACCAAATGACGTACCTGTGCAAAGAAACCTTGCAAGTTCTGCAAATGTACTGCCCAAAGTTAATACACGCGTAGAAACATTTATGAACATGGCTGCTGGTAACTTGACTTAAACTTAACTTCTATAAACAAACTGCACTGGTGGGTGCAGCAGGGAGTCAGGCCTAGCTGGTTACAGACATTTTCTGGCTAGAGTTAAGTGCATGGCCACAAAGCTAGAAAAAGTGGGTTCCATTTTTAGCCCTCAAGAGGCTCAGCTATGAGGGATATATCATAGTTTGAAATGGGGAGGGGGGAAAGAGCTGAATGATTTTATGGAAAGACCACCCCCCCCCCCAATCCCATTTCACAAAACGTACTGCACCAGTAAGGGCAGCCATTACTTTCCCCACTGCACCGAATCCCTTCTAGACAGAACAGCCTTCATACCTTCATCCTGCACATATTGCATAGGCTTGTACGTGTCGGCAGAGGGGCTATTCATGTGCAACACACACACACAGGCAGAGAGAACATTCCAGATAAAAACTTATTTCACAGTGGATCCAGTTGTAACAAGTGGAAGCAGCACAACAAACAGGTTGTCCTTTGGTGTCTGAGCTCAATTCTTAAACAATTATCGTTCTGAACTGAGTTGTACAAAAAAAACAAAAAAAACAACCTTGAACGAACGCCAACCCCTTCCCCACCCCACCCCACCCCACCCCTAGAGGAAAAGGGAGGCCGCTGTGCTTTACAAGTGCTGCGGAGGTGCAGAAGGCATTCGGGGGGGGGGAGGGGGGAGGTGCCACAGGCAGCAGACTCTCTGTACAGCAAGGCAGGGCTGTCTGGTGGGGGAGGAGGACCCAAGGCCAGCTAGTTTGACAGACATATGTTGGGGAGGGAGGGAGGGGTCACATCCATGTCGCAGTCAGTCAGAGACGGGGAGGGACGGTGGTGTGTGTGTGGGGGGGAGGGGTCAGGCACAGTCTCCCACGATGACGAGAGGCGCTAGGAGCTGCCGCAGCTCGGCCGCAGACACGGGACCCCCCTTGGGCGGGCCGCCCTTCTGCCGGCGCCGGGCCAGTCGGGAGTCGGAGGGCGGGGAGAGACGCACGGAGGAGGACGAGGAGGAGGAAGAGGAGGAGCCGGCGGCGGCGATGACCAGCGGCACCGTGTCATGCAGCTGCTGCTCCTCGAAGCCGTCCTGCTCAGCCAGCTGCCGGTTCACGGCCATTGCCTGGCCGGCGAAGAACGTCAGGTCCCTGGCACTGCTGGTCCTGGGAGGGGGAGGGGTTGTTATCATTACCACTGCTAGACAGTCAGGATAAACCATTAACGACACCTTAAAACATTAATTAGGACAACCCTAACCCTAGATATAGTCAGGATAAACCATTAACGACACCTTAAAACATTAATTATGACAACCCTAACCCTAGATATAGTCAGGATAAACCATTAACGACACCTTAAAACATTATTTATGCCTTAAACCATTAATGACGACTTAATGATCATTACCACTGCAAGATAAGACTATTAATAATGCCTTAGTGACTAAGCCATGAAATAATCATTACCATTACTACTAAAGTCAAAGACCCCGAGTAAACCATGAAATGCCTTGAAATGGTTACTACAAAGAATACACAGCCGTGTAGTTGTAATGTGAAAACTCATTGCACATTCCAGAAGAGCAGCTCTCACCTTTGATGGATGATGGACGTGGGCAAGCTTTCCAAGGCTCCCTGAGTAAACAAAGAGAGAAACATGTTGAGACAATCGCCCACCATGTGATAAAGAAAAAAAAAAGAAGGCAAGCGAGACAAATCCACACCTCAACAGACGTCCTAGCGACTGCATGAGTGCGGGGAGACAGACAGACAGACAGACAGACACTCACCCCCTGCACCCATGGATGCCGCAGCACCTGGCTGGCGCTCAGGCGGTTCTTGGCATCCCGGACCAGGAGCCTGGAGATGAGGTCTTTGGCACTTGAGGAGATATGAGCCCAGTCTTTCTCGGGAAACTCGTACTTTCCCTCCTGGATGCTCTCGAACAAGGTGTTCTGCCAGGGAGGGAGGGAGGGAGTTATAAGAGAAAGACAAATGCAACTCCCTGTTTTGTCGCACCTCGGCCCATGGAGTGTCACAGGGTGTTCCCTAGACGACGCCAGGCGAGCGGACAGCTCACCTGTATGTGCAGGTGTGCCAGGTAAGCCCCCCCCGCCCCCGCTTGAGAGCACATGGGGCGTACAGCCACATTAGATATTGGTACACACCCCTAGACAATGCCAGGTGTGCAGCGTGTTCAGAGGGGGGAGAGAGAAGAGACGGGACCCTCACCTGGCAGGTGTGACAGGGCTCGCCCAGCTCCCAGCCACAGCCGCCGCCGCAACGGCCCACGAAGGGCGGGTAGCCGCTCAGCATTATGTACAGGATGACGCCCAGGCTCCACAGGTCGCAGCGCTTGTCGTAGATGGTGGCCTCCTCGCTGAAGGCCTCCACCACCTCGGGAGCCATGTACTCTGCTGAGCCGCACTGCAGGGTGGGGAGAGATACATGGGTCGGTTAGGGAGGTCTGGTCGCTCGCCAGCCATCTTGATAAGGTAAAAGTCCTGATGGGCAAGTCTGGATGTTTGGCAGCCATCTTGGTAAGGTAAAAGTCCTTATGGGCAAGTCTGGATGTTTAACAGTTATCTTGGTAAGGTAAAAGTCCTTATGGGCAAGTCTGGACGTTTGGCAGCCATCTTGGTAAGGTAAAAGTCCTTATGGGCAAGTCTGGATGTTTAACAGTTATCTTGGTAAGGTAAAAGTCCTTATGGGCAAGTCTGGATGTTTGGCAGCCACCTTGGTAAGGTAAAAGTCCTTATGGGCAAGTCTGGATGGTTGGCAGCCGGTTGGCAGCCACCTTGGTAAGGTAAAAGTCCTTATGGGCAAGTCTGGATGTTTGGCAGCCATCTTGGTAAGGTAAAAGTCCTTAGGGCAAAGTCTGGATGTTTGGCAGCCATCTTGGTTGGCAAGTATTAAAAGGCAGGTCTGGTCGCTTGACAAGTATCCCACCCCTGCCCTTCTTTCAAATTTAATAGGTGGGGGTGGAGGGTAAATCCATAACTGCACTTTCAATGGTCACAGGTCACAGGTCTGCACGTACACTAATCTTCAAGTGGTTTGCTTGAAGATTTAAATTAAAAGCTAAAGGTTGTATTTCCCCCACTGGCTATATGTCCGTTTGCTTGCGTCAGAGATTGGCTTAATAGATTAATGGTGCGGCTGTTCTACAGTAAAGCAGGGCCATCTTTAATCCTCCACTCGCCATATTTGCTGTGACCGATTCCTCCCACAGAGCTCAATTCAGAATTCTTTAAGCGGTCCGTCTCCTCTGTGTTAATGTCATTGGGTTAGGCCCTGTGCGCAGGTGTGGGCCTGCGTGTCGGCCTATAGGAAATGAGGTCTCTGGGAGGGGTCCCACAGCAGTACGCAGAGCTGTGGACACGGAACAAGTAACAGAATACAAGCAAACTCTGCACGTGCAGGCACACGCGCACGGCCAATAAACAAGCAACCAGTTTATCAGCTAAAAAACAAAGCTGATGAGGTAATTGTGTGTTTGGGGCTATAGGAAGAAACTAGGTCAAATCTCTGACTGGGAGGGGAGGGGGGGGTTGTAGTCATGCGCAGATGGGGGCGAGGCTGAGCCTTGCTTACATAACTGGCAAGCGCACAGAATGACGCGGAGGCAAACGCACGGCTGCTTCCTTCCATTATGTTTATGTTAATGCAGCAAGGCGCGCACACAACAGGCTACTGTACATCCCATGGCCCTGGGCGTGAGCACAATGACTGCCAGTGTTGGCAGCCATAGCAGCAGATGCTACCGGACACGCTGCGTGTCCCCGGGTGGCGTTGCAGCTGTCCGCTGGCCCCTCCCCGCTACGCCCTTATGCGAACGACGCTTTGCAGTGCAGGAATCTCCTCAGACAAAGCCTCTTCTGAGAACACCCCTCCCCCACCCGACTAACCAACAGAATACAGGTCAAGTAAAGCTGCTGCGGAAACTGCATTACTGCCGCTCACAACATAGGAACAAAGCAGGTTTCTGGCCTGGCAAAGTCCTCCAGAACACAAAAGGCATTAAGGAAATATTATTAGCCAAAACGTGACGTTTTCTAGGGTACGCCTTTTTTTGTGCCCCCTCCCTCCACCCTCAAAGTAACTGAGTAAGTCATTGTACAAACAGCTAGGCGATGAGTGCCTGCCACTGTCGATAAGGGCTGAAAGCTGCAGCAAAACAGATCCAGTACACTGTAGCTCCGGTCTAAAAGCTCTACAGGTGCACGGCTGCTGCAACCGCACCGTAGCCTTGCATCAGCCAGTCCCTTCTGCGCTCCGTAATTAGCTGATAATCAGCTGACTCTGCCGGTAAAGCAACCCGGGGAGTTTCCCAGACGCCGCGTGACCAGTCAGACCACACGGTACAGTCACAGACACGCAACGCAGGTCTGCGGAGGCGGCATGTCGCGAGCAGGAACCGGTTCACAGGAAGCCGAGCCGGCATCAAGTTCTGCAGATGTATCTGTGCCGGCACAGCATTTGCTCTCGAGGGAGCGGCTCACACTTCCAGGGTACAAAGTACATCAACATAGACTAGGCATTAGTTCAGGCAGGCAGCCACTTTTCATTTGGGTTCCGAGAGGGACGCAACGCTTTCCCTGGAAAGCGCTGCACTCCCCCACCTCCCCTCTAACATTCCAGGAGCCCGCCCCCTAGAGCCACGGCCAAAAGCCCAAAACGGCATGAACGGCGCACGAGCTGTGAAGTCGTGCTGGGTCGGAAAAACAAATATTCCGTTCGCTTGTTCAAAGGCAGCTACAGCATGTTTGGAATGTAGGGTGCAACAGGGCACAAGAATGAGAAAGGAGAGAGAGAAAACGCACTAAATAAACCAAACATTTAGCCATTTAACCGACTGTAGCCAAAAACAACAAGTCAAGTGCGCATGTGTGGTGAAGCTCGCCATTGCTGCTCCTCCTCCTCCCGCTGCCCTAGCCAATCACAGCGCAGTTGCTAGGCGCTGGTTCGTTGCAGGGCCACACTTCCAGAACAGTCTTTATGCAAGCAGCCTTTGTATTCTGAGAGTACAAAGAAAGGGAAAAAAAATATGCAGACTTGCAGAAGTGCAGTCAGGGCCAGTGGGTGGAGACTCCAACAGAGGGAGGGAGGAGGTGTGTGTTGTTTCTCTACTCTGATACGAGTGGGTGTGGATTTTGGTTTTAAAGAACACCCCCCCCCCCCACAACTTCCTCAAAACGCAGCCTTGTAAGACAGCACAGCGTGTTCCAGTTTGTGCCACAACACACGTTTGACACAACTGAACTTTTGTATGGGGCACAAGACAAACCACCAAGGAGACACAGTCCCCTCTCACCCCGCCGCCTGGTTTTGAAGAGCAACGCCAAAGGAATGGATCATGCCCCCACCCCCAGCAACTCCAACCCCCACAAACACTCTTGAGGTCAGCCTAGACTAAACATGCCAGAGGTTGTGCCTCCACAACTGACTCCGGCAGGGTCGTTTGTCAGTGAGCAGGCCAGAGCACGATCACGTTGCTGGTGTAGGAACTCCCCACCCAGTCACCTGCTCAGGGCCATCTAGCTTGCTGTCCGGCAGGAGGCGGCCTGACTGACCCCGATTACCACCCACACGAGGTGGAGCGTCAAGTTCTCTGAAACTACAACTATTCCTGTGGAAGCTCTGGTCCCCTTGTTTGTTTAGGCGTCTGCCTTTTGATTTGATGAAGCCTCCGTGTTTGTGTCAGCAATCACGAGCACCGACGCCAATGCCATCCATTTACAAGAGATATGGCCAGAGGATTCGGACATTAGACTGGGAGTGATATCTGCCCGAGGATAGCCGGTATCTTTGCGCGATAAGAGACTGCCGCGGCTGCCAGCGGACGGAGAGATAGCTGGTCGGCGCAACGCGGCGCTATTTCAAATAACATGTCCGCTAGTGAACCCTCGTCGTGCCATCTCTCCTCCAATCAGATGGCTTTTCCCATGTTTTGCTAAAATGCCATCTCCAACAGAGCAAACCAAGCCACAGCCTCCAGACATTTAACAGATTTGACTTCTTGTCCGACTGGCGTACAGTTCCTTTGCCCCTGCATAGCATGCATTTCTCATGTACCAATGCCTGCCTCCCCAACCCCGCCCATTTCCACATGTTTATAAAAAGGTATATTCAGATCTCACAAGCTACTACGTTGTCAAATTAACCAAATAGCCCACCTCCTCACATTTCACTATCTTATTGAAAAGTGCGTATTGATAGGATGGGTGTGGTCAAACACGAGCCAGCGGTACAGAGAAACTCACCAGGGTAGCATATAGTCTCTAAAATGTACTCGCCAAACGGAAGACCTACCTGCATTTGGCAGGTGTTAATTTCGGGCCCTGTCTGTAAATAGCAACATAAACAAAGTGGTGACCACCGCTCACGTAAACAAAGCCGCAGTGCTGCACTTTGCTCCACAGTGTGGTTCGATGTGGGGAGCGGCCTCGTGGAAGGATATAGTTTTTGTTCTGGATAATGACCAAACCTGCCTTTAAGTGCTGATAGCAGGCATGCTGAACTTACAGGTGTGAGGAGCTCAGGTGTGGAGATGGGAGAGCTGTCACTGTTTAACTTGATCCCGCTGCCCAGGTCGAAGTCGCAGATCTTAACGGGGGAAATCTGACAGGGGAAAGAATAGACACCGGTGAATTATTGAACATTCATTATTCTTTCCGTTTAATGTGGCTGTCCAGGTTGCCACAGAGTTGGTCTGAACGCAAGGCTGCGAGCGTCTCCGTGTAAACACAGCACGGTGCAGTTTATTTAGAGCCAAGTGCAGTCGGAGGACGACACAGACAACGTGGTGAACTCACCTTGTCTGCGTGCTCGCACAGGATGTTCTCCGGTTTCAGGTCTCTGTGCGCCATTCCTGGAAGGAACGCAAACTTGTCAGCATTCTGAAGAAATCTTCTGAACTTACTAGCAACGCTAACATCGGTACAGCGCCACATGTGCAGTTAAGTTCTTGCACAGGGTCTCAAATCTTCAGAACATCATACATGTTCATCCTAAAGACAGCAGTCCCATGTACAGAGCATTCCTTTCCCATTCTGGTTTATTTCCGTAGTTAGTGCATGCTGTGTCCCGCGGGAGGAGTGGTGTATTCCTATTGCATTGCGGGAAGGGACCAACCTTTATTGTGCAGGAAATTCAGAGCGCTGGCAATGTCCTGCACGACAACGCTGGCTTCCTGCTCGCTGAAGTGCCGTCTTTTGTGGATCTGAGCTAAGACAGAGCCTGCAAAATGAAACATTTGATAATAAAAATGTTTAAAAAGAGCAAAAATAAGATTTATCTTGGAAAGGCCAATATATTCAAGAGAAAGCAAGCTAGGTTCAGAAGTTAGAAACCTACGGTAGCAAAGTTCACAAATCAAATAAACGGGGCATTACGTCATGGTACCTACCTCCTCTCAGCTTTTCAAAGACCAGGTAGAATTTGTCCTCTTCTTCAAAGAACTCTACAAGCTCCAGGATATTCCTTTATAAGAAAATAATATATAATATTATAAATAAAATAGCATAATGTCACGATACAGATAAAGACGATTGAGACAAAACACCGACATCTTGTGAAACTAATAAGGAAAGTCACAGTTTGCACTAACGAGACATTTGTGGATGCGCCCCAATTGTTTACCTGTGGCCCTGGCACTGGTAGAGCATTTCAACCTCACGGAAGACACGATTGCGGCTGTGCCCTGGTCTCTTCTCAATGATCTGGAAAGGAAAACAGCACCCATCAGACACACAACACTGTCTAGGCTGTGTGACCATCATTTATAATCACCACACCGCTGCTTTGCCAACACAATGTTCAGCCTGCAGGACAGAGACCAAACAGGCAGAGAGAATACAGACAACTGTATCCGTTTTAGATCAGGTTTTACTTCCAATTGTGTATGCAAGGTTTTACGTCCCTGTGACCAGTGAAAGTGTAGCTATGGCGATAATTTTGATAGCATCTTCATAATAACCACGTTACCAAGACGGCTGCAGAGTGGCCAGACTGTGTCATGGCCAGTAAAGGACAGCTGACCCTACCACAGCCAGGCAGTACATCTCTCATCCTACATGAACCATATACCGTAGCCGCCAATTGTTAACGTGCAGTAAACCTGCAATTTTCAAGCTTCAACCCACCCTTAGCTACAGTTGAAAACCCGTTCAGCCTACATCATGTGTATGCATGTTCCAATGTGAAGTGCTCTTACTAAAAAAGGAGCCAGGGTGCTCTAGTGCCACAGCCCTTAAAGAGACTTCTCCCAAACTGTTTATGATAGCATCAAAAACGCTGTCTAAATATAGCCTGTAGCCAAGTCTTGTGCAGGATGAATGTTGCATTGCCAAAAGCCCTGAATTCTCCCACCCATGTATTGTTTGCATGGAAGGACGCACTCGCTTCTCTTCCCGCTTGCTGGATCACAGACGCTATTGCAATCCAGCATTTAGCTGTGTGCCTAGGATTAACGCGCATGACTACGGTCTATGCACACCCCAAAGCCCCCGCACCGCCAGAAGCATTGTCAGCACCACAGATACACCCAGCAGCCCCATATAACTTTGCTCTTCTCCACACAGCCCCCCCCCCCCCCCCCCCGACCAACCAACAACAAACTGTGACTTGGCAAGGGAGGGGTACAAAGTTTGTGCATGTGGGCCTTTTGTCCCTGTGGAGAGCCATGGGGGCTTTTCCTGTGTAGCAGAGTCACGTACACCATTGTATGTGGTTGGGAGAGGGAGGGGGAGGGTTTGTAAATACTAGCTGGCTTTGTGGAGGCCCCGCAGTCACGCAGCAATGCAAATAAAAACATTTAAACAAAGGGGGGGGGGGGGGACCATTTGCCCCCAGGATCCAATGTACAA
>JAODLL010058649.1:4711-17293 GCA_026546735.1 Forbesichthys agassizii | reverse complement strand
GATCAGGGGAGACACATGTATTGTCTCCCATCTCCCAAGTCACCAGGAGTAGCTATAAGCATGTGAGGAGATCAGGGGAGACACATGTATTGTCTTATCATCTCCCAAGTCACCAGGAGTAGCTATAAGCATGTGAGGAGATCAGGGGAGACACATGTATTGTCTCCCATCTCCCAAGTCACCAGGAGTAGCTATAAGCATGTGAGGAGATCAGGGAAGACACATGTATTGTCTCCCATCTCCCAAGTCAAACAACGATGAAAGCTGACGTCGGAGCACCATGACGGATGAAAACATTATTGATGGTGCACCTGCATTGACAAGTGAAAAGTGATTAGTTGATCAATAGGTCACTTCATACGTGCACACTCCAGGCTTTCTTCACGCTGTGCTTCAGATAGACTGCTCTGTTCCATTAAGCTCCAATAAGTGAAAAACACGTCATTCTGGAAGAGGACCGCTTGCTAAAAGAAGGAGGCTGCGTAGCCTACAAATAATCTATTTTTGTTGGCTTTTCATTTTTGGCTAGCTCTTTAATTATGTGTGTCTCCGCTTGTATGTGAATGATCCATTGCTGCATTTCCCGTTCTATTGACATTGAACAGGCTACCAATACTCTTCAAATATTTTGCTATGCAGTACGTACGTCATATCACCACCATATCCCAGAATTCCACCGGCCAACTCCACAAATTGTAACATGAAATCGACCATTCATCGTTACTAAATTCAAATGTGTATCTAATGTGACTATGAGGTAAGACCTCATAAGGGCCCACCTTCACGGACCCCAATGCGGTTGCATTAGGGGCTAGTTACACCCTTACGCACACACACACAGAGCCTGTCTTAAATCCATGCTCATGGATTTAACGTTTAGTAACGCAGCTTCTAGAAAAGTACAAAACCATGAACTGCCCTGTCGAAAGCTTTCACAGATTTATTTCTTTATTTTAAATATTAGATATTTGTATTATGTTTACTGGTGTATGTTGTCTGGTGTATGTACTGTATATATGCATATTGTTGCTGGATGTAAAAGAGATGTTGAAACAATGTTATGTACAGTGCTGTGGGAAAGTTTCCTTTTGGGGTACAATAAGATAGCTAGCTAACTCGATACTTCTCAAAACATAGTTCCTGCACTGAATCACTGCCACGCCTTATATAAACGAACCTCTGTGTAATCCAGACTCAATGCATTGCAGCTAAACACGAGTCACTACAGAAACTCACAGCTCCACCTTGTGAATGTCCAGCTATTGTCAGCCCGGTTTGAGGGCTGCCACCAAACGAGTCATGTTGCCAGACTTGATAAACCTGCATGAAAACACACAATCATCTCTCTCCCTCCCTCTCTCTCTCCCTCCCTCTCTCTCTGTCTCTGTCTCTCTCTCTGTTGATGTGACCATCCAGCTGTATGACCGTCATTCGTCGCCCGTTGTCATGGCTTCAAAGAATGCTGGTGATGGCAGACGGCTGAATCCGTCTCACACACACACACACACACACGAGAATGTGGTCAAGCAGCGTGTTGAGCGTGCCAGGGTGACGAGATGGCGAGAGAGAGAGAGAAGTTATATGTTTACATATCACTCATGTATCCAATCTTGTGTCACTGTAGAGGGGCCACACACACACACAGGCATGTCAGTGCTGACCATACATAGAGGGAAGATTGGATACAAGTCCTAATAAGGGTTGAGAAGTAACTGATTACATGTAATCAGTTACACAGTAACTGTAATCCATTACAGTTGCCAGCTAAAATAGTGGAATCAGATTAAAGGTATTTATTTAATACTTTGATGAATACTTTCAAATTTAATAGATTTAAAAAAAGTTAATAATCGTCTGTTCTGTTGTTTACCTTTCATTAACGTCAATCAATACTTGAAATAAAGTCCTACTTTAATCTGATATCCTGAGCAACATAAACGGTCACAAAAATAAAGATTTACCACGCTATTGCAGTAAATTGCTTTGGATGGCATTTCAAAGAACAATATTATGCGTGAAGTAATCTAAAAGTAATGGAAAGTAATCAGATATGTTACTAAATTTAGGTTATTCAAACTGTATGTTACTGAATATAGTTTTTGTCTGGTGGTAACTAGTAACTGTACTGGAGTACATTAGAAAGTAACCTCCCCAACCCTTGTCCTAATGCAGCTCAGGTAAACCCACTGTTCTCGGCTATAGTGACACTTGTTTGCTACTCATTTGCCAAGTGCACGTTTACTTCATTTGTCTGATTTATATTTTATTTAGTCAGATCACAAGAAATATGTGATAATACATTTAAATATAATATAATATAAGGTGGGAGTCCACCACCTTAACCACCCTGGCCCCCGACTGATACGTAAAATGCAGCGCAGATTATTTCCACTTGGCTGACCAATTTAGGCAATTTAGGCTCATTTTAGTTCTAGATATTGTCAGACCATGAATGGTCCTTTAAGATCAGTGATCTGATATTAATGGAAGTCAGTTTAAGATTAAATCATATGCCATATAATTAGGAATTCAGGAAAACATCTGATTCTGACTGACGTGTTGAAGGTATAGTCAGCGATTATAAGAGAAAAAGATGTCTCTTGAAAACGCTGGAGATAAAGGCTGATTATGTATTTTACATACATGTAAATGTTGCATTACAGTCATGAAGCCACCAGTGTCTCCTTCATACAACAGTTCTACATGCTACATGTTAACAGCTACGTGCTACATGTTAATGTGCTACATGCTACATGTACTACATGCTACAGGCTACATGATACATGTTAATGTGCTACATGCTATGTGCTACATGCTACATGCTGTGATACATGTTAATGTGCTACATGCTACATGTACTACATGCTACAGGCTACGTGCTACATGTTAATGTGCTACATGCTATGTGCTACATGTTAATGTGCTACATGTGCTACATGCTACATGCTACATGTTAATGTGCTACATGCTACATGTTAATGTGCTACATGCTACATGTGCTACATGCTACATGCTATGTGCTACATGTTAATGTGCTGCATGCTACATGCTGTGATACATGTTAATGTGCTACATGTTACGTGCTACTGGCTATGTGCTACATGTTAATGTGCTACATGTACTACATGCTACATGTTTATGTGCTATGTGCTATGTGCTACATGTTCATGTGCTACGTGCTTTGTGCTCTGTGCTATGTGCTACATGTTAATGTGCTACGTAAGTGTTTGGAGCTATTTTAAGAACTCCTAAATGTCCATTACATTCTATGCATTACTCCATGTTACACAACGTCCAGCCCCTCTTGTGAGACAACGCCCCGGGTTTGGGGTCCCCCCCCGGGGCAGGCAGGGCGTGATTGACAGAGCAGTTTGGCTGGATGTTTTAAGGACGCTACAGTGTTCTGCTGGGTAAAGTGTCTCCCAGGGTCTCCCTACGTCCCAATGTAGAGGAAAGGGTGTTATTCATAGACGCTCTAGTGAGGAATATAGAAAGTCCCGCCATTAAACATTAATGTAAAGTCATGCAGTGTTCATTCCACAGTCGTTCATCACATACACACCGGCCTACAGTAATCCTCAAACAGGAACATCTAGTCTCTCATAGGAGCTGTCATGTGTCAATCGGAGGAACATGTGATGGATGAAATAACCATAATAATATAGATAAAAATGATAATAAGAAAAATAATAATATTATACTGTACAATAGATAATACATTTTCTGTTTTTGACTCTCTTAAACGTAATCAGTTTGTTCATTTCTCGAAACAACTTGTACAAACTGCGTAACATTAAGTATTTCCGGCAAAAGCCCTTAACTTGCTCAATGTCTTTATTCGATCTCTCAAATGCAAATGTGTACGTCAATGAAAATGTCAGTTCCATCAGACTGACGTGTCCTTGTGTCATTGCTTAGTTAGTCAGTAGCCATGTTCTCAATATAACAGTGTACGGAGTATTTTCTGATGTGAACTATAGGCTAATGATTTGATGACTGATTGAAATGCACACGGCTGCTTTATATAGAGAATACAAAGTGCAGTCTTATACATACAGTATACTGTATGTACTGTATATATTTCAACAGCACAAAATCACACATCACTGTATGTGGGAGATTCAGGGCAAGATAATGTGCTGGTCAGTTTGTCCTGTACATCTAGCTGTCCCACCATTTAGAGACGCTTGACTTTAACGTCATCTACCCAGCCACCCCACCCTGATTGGTCCTCCAGCAGGGTGGCTGTGTAACACTAATGTGATCAGGGTATTATTTATTATTTAATTCAAAATCACCCTGCAATCGTTGCAGAAGCCCTAACCGCAGTAGGTGGACCAGAGCTTGAGACAGATCAAATCTCCAAGATAGCTTAAAGAAGTAACTTATTAACTTAGAGTCCGCACAAGTAAATATTTTTTGAGATCACTCTAAGAGAGTCCGGGCTGAGGTCTGGAGCTCCTCAGCACCAGAGAGACTGGTCTGGAGCTGGACAAAAGCTCCTCAACACTAGAGACTGGTTTGGAGCTGGACAAGAGCTCCTCAACACCAGAAAGACTGGTCTGGAGCTGGACAAGAGCTCCTCAACACCAGAAAGACTGGTCTGGAGCTGGACAAGAGCTCCTCAACACCAGAGAGACTTCAGGATGTGTGCAGGAGCGCTGTGCCATTGGTTGAATGATCAAACTACAAAGTTCACACTGTACGCACACACACACCTGCAGTTAGCCAAACCTGTGTGTTGTGTTTCCACACAACCTTGTTCTCATAGAGTAGGTTTCTGTAGCTGCCATTAACGCCCTGGCTGATACATGGGTGTGGTATGTTTCACACTACAACCAGAACCTGAATCATCATCATCATCATTATATCTATTATTCACAATTATAAATGTGTGCAATAACATGTGCTTACATGTGTTTTTTTGTTGCTATGATGCTGGTTTCCAGCTTGTGATACTGAGATGACCACAAGGTAGATAATGGCAGGTTTAGAATTGAGCTAACTAATGCACGTAATTTCACCAAATATCTTATGGCATTTCACTATCTTACCGTTCTCACACAGCCCTGGCTCCGTCAGTAGGAGCATAAACAAACAAATCAGCAAAGCCACTTTGCTTCACAATGCGTTTCAATGTGAGGCGGAGGAATGTTTTTTTTTATTTGAGCTTGACGTTCCCAGGAATGACTGACCCTGCCTTTAATGCAGAACCAATAGCGCTAGCAGACGTGACACCATTAAATCATCCATAGATGTTTAACCCCAATACACTGTCATAGCTAGCTACACCTTAAACTACAGGACCTTAGAAACACAACATAAAGAGCTACAGTGACTCTAGTTCAGGTGAAGTCATGTCTGTGTGGACGTCCTCTGAAGATTAAAACATGCTGATTCAGGTTTCCATAAAAGCAGAGCTTGTTTTACCTCTACACACGTGACTGTATATGCTGGCCCAACATTCAGCCACACAGCTTTGACGTTGAACCATTTTGTCAGTGTCAAAGTTATATCTCCACGATAAAATTAAGTAAAGTATATCCACATTCTTGAACTGTCAAAAGCTTTATCGTGAAAACATGAATCACGAATCATTAAATGAAACTGCAATTATTTGCACTGAAAAGTAAACCAACCATAAGCTCTCTCTCAAATATCTGAGTGGCAACAATCTGACAATGTCCCTGGCTCAGTTTACATGAGCCAGAGCGTGATGTTGACCAGCTAGGCTCGGGACGGCATGCCGATCAGGGACAGGCTATCGTGCCTGAGCGGGGTTGCCCAGGGTGTCTGCAGAGAGACAGCTGTGAGTCCCTATAGCACACCACACGCTCACATCATAATCTACCACATCTTTAAGGGCTAATCGATCTCACAGATGTACACGTGACTACCAGGCAACGTACCTGTTAACCCTGACCCTTACATTATTTTTATTATTAATATTATTATTATTATTATTATCAGAAATTACGTGTAAAAGAGTCTTACCTGTGTTTGGGTTGACAAAGCAGGTGTGTGTGTGTGTCCAGATAGGTCTAGAAGACTGGTCCACCTGCTTCATCTGTAGCTAGGAGGGCCACACCAGGCTAAGCGCCGCCCCTCACACTCCTCGCTCATGAATATTCAGTGTGAGGATGACAGACCTCTGCCTGGCACCTGGGTGGCTGTGTGTGTGTGTGTGTGCGCGCGCGCGCATGTGCACACACACACACACACGCCAGCTGGAGAATCTGTGCTGCACCCTGCCTGAAGCAGCAGCTGTCAGCTGGACAACACCCTGCATTCAGCGCAGGAGGACATCTCAGACATCACAATGAAAACATCGCAAGAATCTGGAGTTAACGTTATAATAAATCACTGTTGAGCAGGTCTTGTGACACACACACACAGTGAACGCGTGTGCATGTGAGTGTGTACAGTATGTGTCTAGACTGGATTAACAGCATTCCATGGGCCACAGATGTACAGGTGCACTTCATTAGTAATACCAACGTGTGTATTAGCTATGAAGCAATGTGGTTACAAAGGATACAATAGGTAACCTTTGCTAAACTAAACGCAACTCAAAATGCGCGTGTGTGTGTGTGTGTGCGGCTGTGTGTGTGTGTGTGGTTGTGTGTGTGTGTGTGGGGGTGTGTGTGGGGGGTGTGTGTGTGTGGGGGTGTGTGTGTGTGCGTGCGTGCGTGTGTGTGCGTGTGTGTGTGTGTGTGTGCGCGTGTGTGTGTGTGATTAAGGATACAATCTGCTGCTCATTCATGAAAGATATCTGCATAGATAGACAGGCAGGAACAAAATATGCCTGCCTGTCTATCTGTCTGTCTGTCTGTCTGTCTGTCTGTCTGTCTGTCTGTCTGTTTATATGTCTGTCTGTCTGCCTGTCTGTCTGTCTTTCTGTTTATATGCCTGTCTGTCTGTCTGTCTGTCTGTTTATATGTCTGTCTGTGGTCCATGTTGCTGGTTTGTCTATATTTGATATCTTGTCAGACGGTGAAGATCGAATTGATGCTGAAGATCATTTTGATGCTGACGTAAATGGTTTACAGTAAAAGGAAACAAATTTACGGATTTACCCAAAAAAGGGGGAAAGAAATATTTCACATTATCTATCGTATGCAGGTAAAACTGAAACATGAAAAGTAATGCTGTTTCTGTCATTCCATCAGCTTTTAGTATGTAGAAAGACCTTGTGCTATGATTGACTATCTGTTCTTCTTGTTTTGACAGAATGACGTGATTTTGAGTCAGGACTGGAGGGTTTTCATAGAGTTAGTGTAGATAACATTTCTTTGCATGTTAAAATGTGTAGTTAGAACCTAATAGCTTATAGGCTATTAAGAAAGAACCACGAAAATGAGCTTATAGACCCCTAGGACAGAACCATATGGGATAAAGCCACGGAACCAATTGGACATTGGGACGCTACAACCGCTTGGTCTGTATAAACCCCCTTTTGCTAATTGTTCTGTGTCTACGGGCCTATCCTAAGATGGGGAAAAGTTCTATGCTTGAAAGCGATCAAAAGATGAGTAAAGCACAGAACTGAAATGTCTAGATCAGCACAACACCATTTATCAACCTGAATTATTGTACCTTTTTAAACGGAGAGGCGCGGTGACAGTCAGACAGCCTGGTCAAGAGAATTCTCT
This sequence comes from Forbesichthys agassizii, assembly GCA_026546735.1. Classification (NCBI taxonomy): domain Eukaryota; kingdom Metazoa; phylum Chordata; class Actinopteri; order Percopsiformes; family Amblyopsidae; genus Forbesichthys; species Forbesichthys agassizii. The sequence continues at coordinate 9,641 of JAODLL010058649.1, read as the reverse complement.
CTCTGAGCTGGTTCGGGCCAGCGGGTCTGTTCGCTCACGTCTCCTGGGTACCTCTCGTCCAGGCTGAAAGCCAATCGGATCGAAAGAGGTTCCTGTCCACGAGCTTACTGCTGTCGGTTGAGGCGAGTGCTTTACCGAACGGCAAGTTTGCATCCAACGTGGACCTCACTGAAGACATCAAAAAGGGGCTACTTTACCGTCCGTGAGCTGTCTGTGGGTCCTATTCCGCTGTCTTCCAAAAGACGAAAATGAATTTAACTGATAAAAGGTTGTTGGGTGTTGCTCTAGATGTGAGAGTTTATAATAGCAGGAACAAAATTTGAAACACGAAAAATATACTTTTTCAACAAAGGTAACGTAATTAAAATACTGTTGGTATATACTTGAATAAACAAAAGCCGGCTGAGTTTCACCCTAAAACGAATTATTCCTAGGTTATGTTCGTCGTGGTCTTATCACGAGGTGCAATTCCTTTGTACTTAAAACAATAGCAAAATTAACGACAAGTGATACGTACACACAAAAGATTATATGACTCCGGGCAGCAAGTATAAGGGTGTGCCGCTTTTTATACTAAAAGTTAGGGAGAAGGCCTGGCTCTCTTCAGAGCGCGCAAAGTTTTTGCGGGGTTTTGTCTATTCTACTTGTAATTCTCTTAAACTAATTTCATCATGTCCAATTTGATCTCAAATTATCACATCAACATCGTGGCACACTTATTATATTCAAATAAAAACAGGGATTTCAGCAAGACCACATATGATCCATGTACCTTTCCTGTCTTATTGACTATTAATTCAAAAGCGAGATTACATGAATATATGTTTAAAGAAGAGTTTATTATCTCCAAGTATTAAAGTTTCACACTATGTATATATGCACGAACCAACCTAATGTTAGAACTTAGACATTGAAATAGGTTTGGTGTGAGAAAGAGAGAGAGAGAGAGAGAGAGAGAGAGAGAGAGAGAGAGAGAGAGAGAGAGAGAGAGAGAGAGATGGGAGAGCTGTCACGGAGGTCCCCTCGTAAATCTTTATATATAAGATACCGCAGTAAGAGTAGTCCAATCCAATAGTCCAAACCTTTGTAATTCATAAGCATGAATTTCCAATGGTGGCGTGTTTGCAGCTGGATCGCTACACTGTATTTAGCATTGCTTCCTTCTTCGCCTGTGAGAGCCGATGAACACGCGTGGGTCTGCGAGGCCACGCCCCCCCTAGTTGCGGACGGTGTATGTGCGGCCCGTCCTGAAGTAGTCCTCGATGCCCTCCAGGGAGCGGCCGCGCGTCTCGGGCACCACGGCCCCGACGAACAGCAGGCTGAGCACGCTGGCTGAGGTGAACACCAGGTAGGGCAGGAACAGGCCGCTGGTGGCCTCCAGGTGGATGAAGCCCTGCGTCAGCACGAAGGCCGTCAGCCAGTTGACTGCCACGCACAGCCCCGAGGCCACGCCTCTCGCCGGCAGCGGCAGCACCTCCGCCATCAGCAGCCATGTGATTGGCCCCCAGCCCAGGGCGTAACCTGGAAGACGAGATCTGTTGTTACCACCAGAGATCTCTGATTCCATGGAAACGACACTGGTCTAGTCACTGCAGACATAACTACTGTCATGATATTGATATCAATAAGTCACTGATCAAAGGCAGTGAGGCCTATTGGGCAACACGCTAGCTACCATGGGACTAGATACACCAACCAGTTAAACCAGTGTGTAACCAGTGTAACTGGGCTGGGGGCTCCATGAGTCCACCCCGCTAATACACATAAGACAGAAAAGAGATCAGCTGCTTTGTAACACAGCCTGTGGAAGCCGTCCATAGAAACTGGCTAGGCACTTTGGAGAAATACTTAGGTGTCTGGATCGCCGACGGTTACCGTCACACCTAGGTTACGCCCGGAGCTTCCAGTGAGACGCTAACTGAGGTCAGGCCGGTCTCACGGGGGTTGGAGACCCACACTCACCAAATATATACACTATGGTGCTGATGAGGGGGAGGAGGCTGGGAGGCCCGTGGGAGGCGGTCTCCATTAGGACATCGTGGCCCGGGGCGTGCAGGAGGCCATGGTATGTGGCGTTGGGGGGGGTAGGGGGGGCGGGGCAGCCCGATTGGTGGGCGTGCAACATCAAGGCCATGTTGGACGCGAACATCAGCACGCTGGACGTGTAGAGGAGGGCCTTGCGCCCCGCCCTGTCCATCAAACAGGCTGCCACGGAGACGGAAAAGAGGCGGACCACACCGACGATGGCGGCATCATACCTGACGGACACAAGAGGTCACATCTTCTGCATGTAGCATATCGCTGTGGGCATGGCTATGGGCCATGGGCGGGGCAGCCCGTACCTGGGCTCCAGCAGCACATTGCTCCGGGAGAAGATGAGCTCCAGGTAGACCAGGGTGGGCGTGATGCCTGACAGCTGCTGCAGGAAGCGCATCGCAACAGAGATGGTGATTGGCTTGTAGTAGTTGGGCGTGGCCAGCTGGGCCCATGTGACCTTCTCCTGCATGTCGATGCTTCGCTGCGATGCACACACACACACACACACACACACACACACACACATTAGCATGAAGCATGCACACACACACACACACAGGCGTCCCCAGACCCCACCTTCATCCCCAGGCCCCGCCCTCATCCCTAAGCCCCGCCCCCACCTGGATGCTGTGGAGCTCCTCCTGGCTGTATTGCGCCCCTCGCAGCCAGCGGAGGGCGCTCTCGGCCTGCTGGGTGAGGCCCAGGGAGAGCATCCTGCGGGGGGAGCGGGGCATGGCCACCATCAGCCCCACCATCAGCAGGTTCGGGACCTCCCCCGCCACCGCCAGCCATCGCCACGGCAACACCAGGCCTGCCACACACACACACACACACACACATACACACACTGCGAGTTACACTGGGCTGTGTGTGTGTGTGTGTGTGTGTGTGTGTGTGTGCGCGTGTGTGTGTGTGTGCGCGTGTGTGTGCGTGAGTGTGTGTGTGTGTGTGAGTTACCCAGGGCGTATAGAGCCAGGGCTCCAATCACAACTGTTATCTGGGGGAAGGAGCCCAAAGTGCCCCGCACTGATTTGTGGGAGATCTCTGATATGTACACCTGCACACACACACACATTAGCATACAGTATGTATAGACACACACACACACACACACACACACACACACACACACACACACACAAACACACACAACAAAAACACTACAGTGGGGTTTGTGGCCCCATCACCATGGTAACCTACGGGGATGGAGCTGGAGGTCACGCCCCCCGCCACGCCCGTCAGGAAGCGTCCCAGGTGAAGCATCCACCTGTCAGTGGCCGCGCCCATCATCATGTACCTGTCAACACATCGCCGCGGAGACCGTCATTATCACACACACACACAAACACACACGTTGCGCAATACGCCGCCGATGGCCAGCTACGGCTGCCGGGGACGACTGGGGGAGGAGGAGGGGAAAGACCAACCCTATGGCGGAGGGCACGGCCGACACCATGATGCTGAGCTTGCGGCCGATCAGGTCGTTGAGCAGCATGGCGCCAAGCCCGCCGGCCACCGAGCCCAGCGCGTAGGCCGAGCCGAACCAAGCGGCCTGGGCCGTGTCCATGTGCAGCCGGGGGTCCATGCCGGGGGCCCCGAGCTGGGGAAGCACCGGGGACGGGTACACCAGGGAGTAGCCGGAGCTGATGTTCCCCAGAACGGCCGAAAACACGGCCAGGACCAGCCGGGAGCTCCACACCTGGAGAGGCATGGTGGTGTAGTGTTAGTCCACTGCTAGTACACTGTGTTAGTATATGCTGTTAATATATGTATATACAGTATATGTATATATACACAGTATATTTATATACAGTATATTTTAGTACACTTGGTAATATTATCACAGTTCTTTTTTATGTAACGTGTGTTTCTGGTCACAGTTTATTCAACGATTGACTAAAAACTAAAGAGCGGCTAACATTATGCTAATGCATGTACATCTCTGCTAATGTTAGGAAAGATTGCAACGAACAGACAGCAACATCTGACGATGATGTCAGGCTGTAGGGCTGTATTTTATCCATGTAATCCTTAACTGCCTCAGTGGTTTCATTTTTTGGGATGATTATTACATCTTCTAGTCCCGTTTGAGGCAAACATACCATTTAATATCATGCCAAAAATGTCCTACACCAAACAGCATAAGCCATAGAAAGTTTGCAAAGTATGCAAACACATCTCAGACAGTTTATAATTGTATTTTACTGTAGGCTATTTATATGCTTTGTATTTATATGCATTGTATGTGTAGATAACATTCAAATGCTTAGCATACAATATGTGCCATATTAGTCACCTGTATTAAATTATTACTAGTAATACTAAAAGCAATAATAAGTAGTATATTATTTTATAAAGTGATAACGTAACTTATTCACACTACTGAACAGTAAAAAGTAATATATAACTTTTTTAAAGTAACTTTTCCAACACTTATGGTTAGTACACTGTTAGTACATTGATAGCATTGTATTGTTAGTATACGCTGTAAATATACAGTGTTACTACACTGTAGTACACTATTTTAGCGTTAATATAGTGTTAGTATACACTGTGTTAATATAAACACGGGAACTATGTTAGCTATGTGAGTGTTGAAGCTAGCACATGAGCTATTTGTTAGCTCTGTGAGTGTTCAAGCTAGCACAGGAGCTATATGTTAGCTATGTGAGTGTTCAAGCTAGCACAGGAGCTAGATGTTAGCTATGTGAGTGTTTAAGCTAGCACAGGAGCTATATGTTAGCTATGTGAGTGTTCAAGCTAGCACAGGAGCTATATGGTAGCTATGTGAGTGTTCAAGCTAGCACATGAGCTATATGTTAGCTATGTGAGTGTTTAAGCTAGCACAGGAGCTATATGTTAGCTATGTGAGTGTTCAAGCTAGCACAGGAGC
>JAODLL010058638.1:0-18238 GCA_026546735.1 Forbesichthys agassizii | reverse complement strand
CTGGTCCAGTGCTGGAATTGTGTACATACTCAGAGTCACTGTGTTTGAAAATAACTTTTGGGTCCAGATATTTGACTTACTAATGCTAAAGTGCCTTCCGCAGACCCCACTCACTGCGGGACACCCTTGGTAAATTACTGTGGGATGATATAAATAACTGAGTGGGTGGTGCCCCGTTTATGTATATTAATATTCATAATCATAATAATAATAATAATAATTGTAGCCGACCCCCTACAGCTCACTGAAGCCACGAATCGAAGATTACTTCTGTTATACGTCTAAATTATAGTTGAATGTTTTTAATGTTTTTTTTTTAGAAAGAGTATTAGAATAATCATTCAGAAATACCATAAAGTATTCAAAACCTGTAAAATGGTATTCGGGACAGCCCTAGAACATTAAATGTGAATTTCAATGTCTAAATTATCAGTGCAGTAATAATCCTTCCAAGAGGTAATGGGGAATTGTTCCATAGTCTATGCAACCAACCTAAATGCAACCAGCCCTTGACATACTGGATGTTTTCACATGCACCCCCCTCCCCCCTCCCAGTTGAGAACCACTGGAATTGTATTGGCATTTTTATATAGCATAGCGATTTGGCTTACAATTAGTTCATTACAGAAAATCACATGGCAAAGCAGTACTTTCTTCTGAGATATGTTGTATAATGCTGTATATAAAGGCCAACGCCCACTGAAGGTATCAACATGCATCTAGAGACACCAGGTAGTTGGTTTTAGCATGGCAACGCCCACTGGCAGCATCTAATGTGTGTCTACGCCAAGGTTTAGAACGCGGGTCTATTTTTTGGGTGTCAAGTCATTAACAAGCTTTGACTATCTGCAGATTTCTGAACTTCTCCATCAAGGTTTCTTTATGTTTTGAACATTGCATTCCTTAATGCACCGTCCAAAGCCGGCGTTGGCCTTAATAAGCTTAAGCAAAAAAGCCTGTTTCAATAAAAAACAATTTCAAACAAAAGTTATTTCTTGAATCTTGAAATAATCTTTGAACCACTTAAAAGCATTCTGTGACTTCTTATTGAATAATAATACCTCAGTAGTATGTACACACTTTAGCTCACCTCTCCTTTCTCATTCCTGATTCGTCGGTTAAAATCTTTGCCTTCCAGACAGATAAAGTCATCCCCAGGATGAATTATGCCACATTTTGCGGCAATGGCCCTAGCTGTGTTGATGTTGTCACCAGTCACCATGCGCACTGTGATGCCAGCACGCTGGCACTTGCGAATAGCTTCAGGCACCTTAACGAGTCAGAGACAATGATCATGCTAACACACTGGATTTGGCATGCACTTTAAACCAGGGATTTAAAGCAGGAAAACCGTGATTGTGTTTCAGGCTCAGAAAGCCATACCTCAGGCCGCACAGGGTCTTCGATTCCCACCACAGTGATGCTGGTCAGCTCAGTGACTATCTCGGCTTCATTCTCCCAGTTGGGGACTGGATTCTCAGGCAGGTCACGGAAGGCAATGCAGATGGTCCGTAACCCCTCACATGCCATTGGCTCAATCACCTAGGATTCATTTTAAAACATAAATAGGGTGTACAACAGTTTATTTGTTTGTCTAATTCAACATAATAAATAATCACATTGTGTGCTTATCACCAGAGGATACCAGTACACAATATACTCTAGGCTCGATCGCTGCACCCCCACATCCCACACTTTCTAAGCACTAATAACAAACTAAAACAAAATAACTTCCCAAAGCACATACTGTAACAGTCTGAAAGCAAGTGAACCTAAATAGATTTTTTGAAAATGTATCACTAATTCTATACCAGATATAACTATATTTTGGAATCTATCTCTAACTGATGGAACTGAGGCGAGAACACATTCTTGCTAATGAGCTATTTTTTACAACCCAAATAGAATCACCTGTTTGACCATCTCGTCTCTGTCACGAGGCCGGAAGCTCCGAGGTTGACCGTTAGCATCTAGGATGTAGGAACACCTGGAGCGAATTATGAACGACAGTCATGGAAACAATCTCATCTATATCTTATCTTTCACATATAAATTCTGTCCTCTGTCCTAACCCCTAACCTACTTCTTCAGCAGGATCTCAGAGGCTCCTTTGCTGTAGAGACGGAAGGAGCCATTGGGCAGCTTGATCACTGTACTCATGGACTTGCGCACCGAGTTGAATGTGTATACCTATGACGGACAAATTGTGTATTTATACTGAGGCATACAGTAGCCATTTATATAGCTAGCTACCTAGCTAGCACAGTATTGTCATACCTTATAGATCTTCTCTTCTGGAATCTGCTCTCTGACAGTGGCGTAGTCCTGCTGCAGGTCTAAGACAAATCCCAACAGGCCACACTCTGTCTTGTTCCCCACCTGCTTGGCCAGGCCCCCTTCCACATCAGGCGGCTGAGGCCGAGACAGAGAGGTGGGTAGAGAAAAGGGTAAGGGTAGATCAGATTAGGTTTGACAGATCACAGTGGAAGAGAGAAGGAGAGCTAATGCAATAATTCAAAAAAGTATTTTTTGCTCACCATGATATTGGAGGTGTAGGCGCTGTTGATAGCAATTGCATTGACCAAAATATTTATGGTCTTGGGATGAACCTGTCCTGGATCAGGCACAGTACGATGGTGCACATCACCTAGGCAATTACAATATATAGAAATCTCAGTTTTGCTACAGTTTCATGTGGATATGGAACTGTGGAACTTCATCAATAGTGTTTTATTTTAATGCATTGGCATATTGCTACAGAGATGCAATACAATATAGAATAAAGAACATTTAATAATATGTTCTTCATCACACAACTGAACAGAAAACAGTATGACAGGTGAATCTGAAATGCCATAATTGGTAAACATCTACATCTTGAAAGCCTAAAACCAATGTTTCTGGCATAGACAGAACCTACATTATCATAATCAGGGTCCTATATTCCCAGCATTCTATGTTCCCAGGAATTTATGTTCCCAGGGTCCTGTGCTCCGAGGGTCCTGTGTTCCCAGGGTCCTATATTCCCAGGGTTCTATGTTCCCAGGGTCCTATGTTGCCAGGGTTCTATATTCCCAGGGTCCTGTGTTCCCAGGGTTCTATTTTCCCAGGATCCTATATTCCAAGGGTCCTACAGTCCCAGAATCCTATGTTCACATGGTGCTATATTCACAGGATCCTATATTCCCATGATTCTATGGTCCAGGTTCCTATATTCCCAGGATCATATTTTCACAAGGTTCTACTATGTTCCCCAAGTGTATATTGCACCCAATGGGAATATGATTAAGGGTAATACATTCCTCAGTTCTAGTGCTCTCCCAGAGTCCTATGTTCCCATGCTGTATAACCATTAGTTGTGTGTTTATATGTGTTGTGTGCTCCCTTGGGTAACGCTAGATATTTGGTAAGCAAGCAGAAGCTGGTATCTGGTGCAGTGTTGCTTCTGTACCATTAATGTGATCTGTCACTATCAAATTAACAAATTATCCAGGCTGGTCAACATGGTTGTTAGCCAGGCTAACACATACAGAGGCTTTCTGATTTCCCACCTATGTACGTCTGCACAACGGTCATGCGATTGGTGGTGAGGGTGCCAGTCTTATCAGAGCAGATGGCAGTAGCATTGCCCATAGTTTCACATGCATCCAGATGGCGTACAAGGTTGTTGTCCTTCATCATTTTCTACACATAAATAAGAGAGAATAAATTATGTAAAGCGGAAAGAAGCACAGCAAGGTATAGTGAATACGCATTATTTGCTGAGAGATTACTGCCAGGAGTGTCTCCCACACAATACAAAGACACACACTTCCCTGGAAAGGTTAAAGGGATGGTTCCTCAATGTTTAACCCATGATGGGTTAAATGTCACCCTCAACACAACATGAGAAACATAACAGTATTCATGAATGAAAATTACATGTAGAAATGAAAATGACCAGACAACATGGGTGAGTAGTAAATAGCCATCTAACTCTTTCAATGTACAACATTCATAGTAATTGATTTGAAATCCACAAGGTACAAACGGATATCATTTCAGAAGATAATTGGAATTAGGTCACATGTTTCTTGCATGTGAGTACAGTTATAGTATTAAGAGCAGGTAGGGGTTAGCTCGTTTCAGCCTCTTTCTCTGTGCTGAACGTGATACATAGACCCCTGTTAGCTCAACAGCCCATTCCTAAATTGAGAAGTAGATTTTCATTGGCTATTAGTATTGTCACTCACTAAGTCTGTATCTGTAATTCCGGTGCAACGCAAATGCAGTAGCCTACTTTATTTACTCATTTCAGTGACACTTAAACACTACCCGAGCACTACCTGAAAACAGCCAGAGTCGTGTTGGTAAGTTTCTCAACAAATTCCTTTGTAGAAGTTTAACATCTGACTTTGACTCTGTCATTGAGTGACGTAGTTGGTTGATGTCCATGTCAATTAATATACCTCTCCTGTCAAGTAGGCAGATCTTGATGCCGTTAGCCAGCAGTGTCCGAGACTTTACATAAGAAAAAGATGGCTCTGCGAGACTAGGCGTTAGCCAATCTGCTCAAGGGTGCTTAAAGAAAGGCCAAAATCTCAGTCCCTTGTTCCAATCCAGTAGAAGTTCTTACCTTGACAGAATAAGCCAGAGAAATTGTGACAGCCAAAGGAAGACCCTCTGGTACAGCCACAACCAGGACAGTGACACCAATGATGAAGAACTTGACAAAGTATTGAACATAGACCGGGGTACACTCTGCCAACCACACACGACCTGCAATATACATACACATTGAGTCAAATACAAATTTCTTAGCAATAACTAGATATTTTAGCTGCTAAGGTATTAACAATCTAACACAGCAAACTTGAAAAGTGTACGTATGATATTCTGCTAGTTTATAGGCTCATACAGACAGAACCAACCTTCAACAACAAATGTCTCAATGACAAAGTACAGCACCAAGATTATGACAGTGATAGCTGACATCACCAAGCCTGTGGAGAGATTCAAGGATCGATTGGTCAGTAATTTAATGTAATTACTTTTGCAGCTGAACAACGCTTTCACACAATATATTGTATGTATTATTTAAAGAACTAATTTACTGTATACATGCACAGTATGTCTAATGAGAAATGGACAAGAGAAATTAAATTATGAATTTTAAAAGCTTTGAGATATTACGTTTAAATATCAAACAAAATATGAAGAGAAGGTGATTAATACTACTTCCACTTTATCTTTAAGCTACATTTGAAACACCATGTTTCAATTGGTTCTCCTCGGTGAAACCTTTCTCACCTGCTTTGCCGATCTGAACGGCCAGCTTGGTGAGCTTGCCCTGCAGAACGCTCTTCTCTTTCTTGGGAATGTTTGCCTTCTTTTTCTCTCTATCCTCTACTTCCCCCCCCTCTGCGCTCTTCAGAGGCTGCATTTCCATAGCAATGCCCCCGTCCTGCTTCTTGGCTGAAATATGCAAGCATAAGCACATGCAGGCGTTGCTCGTAAACATCAGAAAACACGAGTACCGGTACTAAACATACAGTATACACATGTCCTTTAGCTTTACCTTTGTTTTGATTGTTCTCTATAGCTCCATCAGGCTGTTTTCCTGGGAGAGTAAGAATGAGAGAGAGAGAGAGAAAGAGAGAGAGAGAGAGAGAGAGAGAGAGAGAGAGAGAGAGAGAGAGAGAGAGAGAGAGAGAGAGAGAGGGGCTGAGAATGTAAATGTAATAAAGGATTGTCAACCATTTGTATTTGAGCTCAGGACACTTACAACACTAAAATTAGAAGCCACCAAAACATAATAAAAACATCATAGGAACACTAATAGGGATACACACATCCTCAAATAGATAATGAGACATTTACTGCACCTTTTATTGGGGTCCCAATGAGGTGTGGGGGGGGGCATACAAGGGGGGAGGGGCATACAAGTTTGTTCTCACATACCATTGGTGACTTTGCTGTGACTGGCATCTGCAGAGTTGAGAATCTGAGTATTTTCCTCTGTTTGGAGGGGCAGTGGAGAACGTTCAAATAAATGGATGTTTTGGGTATATGTGAAAAACAAATTCAAAAATGAAAATAAAGAGTGTGACTAGACCCCTCAAATGTTTTGGTGACAATATAAAATGGTTATAGGGCATAGTCAAGGTTATAGCCTATATTTTCCGCAAAATCAAAGAGAAAAAATATTTACTGCATTGGAAAACCTAACAGCTTATGGAATTATTTGAAATCATACGTATCACTATAAGTATTATATATTGGCTTCAGTAAATAGCTGTCTGAATGATGGAGCCCTATGGTTGTACTGTAACTAACATGCAAACAAAAGCATCATAATTATTAATGTAAACAACAAACAAATAAAATGCTAATCCACCTTTTCTGTCTGATTCTCTCTCTCTCTCTCCCCCTCTCTCTCTCTTTTTATCTCTCGGCTGACCTTTTCCCTAATTTAAAATGCATGTGAGGCCTACACATTCCCTTGCATTTAGTAACCACAGTGCTATAGTAGTAGAGGTATTGAGTGCACCGGTAATGATGTTAGCTTTAAGTGCCTTTTAAAGCATATGTAGCCTCTGCTGTTGTTGTCTGCAGCTTTGCTTTAGGCTGCAATGACTTTCAAAACAAGTCTTAGCATAGGATAATGCTTTGTTTAGTTGAGCAACCAACACTCTCATCCCGTTTCTTTCTCTCTCTTTCTCTCTCTCCATATCTCTCGCTCCTTCAATAGGATTGATTCAATCTGCAGCCTATTTTTTAGATTAAGGAAAGGAAGGAAGGAAGGAAGGAAGGAAGGAAGGAAGGAAGGAGAGAGAAAGCAAACAATAGCAGATATGTAATAGCGAAAGCTAGTGAAACAGAGATGGAGAACATATGAGGTAAACAGTAAGTGATGTGAGAAAGAGAAAAAAGTATAGAAATATGAGTGAGAGAGAGACAGAGATAGAGAGAGAGAGCGAGATGAATGTATGCTGAATTATCCATGAGGTAAAACTGGTATGTTTCCTGTTAAAGCTCTTATCTGAAGTTAGTTAGGTGGGCCTCTCTATGGTACCTTCACCCATGCACAGGCTCAGCACACACACACCTACACAACTTTGGGAAAACAATTACAAGTATTCATCTGCAGATGAAGCTGGTGTGCAATCACTAAAAACATCATCATAATACCAAGTATATTTGTCTATTTTCTAGTAAAAATATCTAACTACATTTAATATAAGACACAACAAGAGCTATTCTATCCAGATATAATGTCTTATTTCAATAAATCTTACAAACAAATTTTAATTTGTTCCATTGGCAGATTTATTTACTTATTATGAGCAAATATGACCTCGTATTCATAATTTTTTTAACTTATTTTTGAAGAGCCATTTTTGCAATGTGAGCATGTGAGCATTGCCTTTCTGTAAGATCTAATAAGACAATAAGATGGCATCCATTCACTTCCTCTGTTATTAGAAGATGACTGAACACCACATTTCAACTATTAACTGCATTGTGGCTCTCGTCCTTCTCTCTTACCTTTCTTATCCTTCCCCTCCTCCTCCATCTCTCCAGCACCCAGAAGTGTGAATATGATGCCAGTCTGGGAGTTGATACCCACAGCCGTCACCAACATCCTCCCTGAACCCTCCATCACATGGGTACCTAAACATGCAACATTATCTAGTTAAAAGTGTGTGTCTTTTTTACTTATGTCTATATATGCTACCTAATTCCTAATAATATATCTTACTGTAACTGCAACTAGACAAGAACTTTAATGCCTAAAATTAAACAGTTTAAGCAGTTTCTTCATCCAAGAAAAACATTGAATGTCATCTAAGGTTGATGTAAACAGTAAACATCCTAATACATGTTCCTGAATTAGAATGTGGAGTCAGAGCATTACAATGCCATACAGAGGTTTAGATGCTGAGCTTTTGTAGGAGGTTAGAAAAAGCTTGCTCAGCTATATTTTGTGTCACAAGGTTGTCATTCATTTACCTGAGGTACAGTAATCATTTTGTTCAGAAATGTTTACGCAAGCAGGTATTTGAGGAAGGGCAGCTGGGTTTCATCCCCACATCTAGTTTGACTTTGATATTACTTTCATTCTGCTGTTGGTGAGAAGGATAACCCCTACAAGTCAAATAGGTTCAGAGCAGACACTGGTAGCTATCAAACTGAAAGGAATATGGTGGAGACTAGTGATGCATGGTTTTTTACAGCCCGCACCCACCCGACCCGTTATGAGAGCCAACCCAAAAATATGCGGGCATCAGTCACTAAAACCCGACCAGACAGCCAACATGAGCCTGTATAGCAATGACAATATAGAGATACCGATTTCTAATTTAATGCACGTTTAAAAGTCACATACACTGGTGCAGACAATAGCAGAGCCACCAAAGTCTTTATGTCTAATGTCATAGAGCCACAGCAGACTACAGCAAAGTGAGTGAGCAGTAGCCTTGCTAAACTACGCGTATTTAATTGTTTTGTTTACCTGTGAGCAATAGGCTATGCTACATGATTGCATATCCTATATGCTTAGTGCGTCTGCTACTAAATAAACAAAGTTTACGTAGGCCTAACCAACTATATAGTTAGGTACGGCTAATGCAGATTAGTCTATTGACAGCCAGGGCATGAGAGGATCTGCACCGCTCCTTCAGTCCATCGTCTGTGCCATAGTGTGTGTGTGTATGTGTGCTTGACCCTGCTAAAAATTCCAGTATAAACCAGCATGAATTCCATGCTGGTCCAGGCTGGTTCATACTGGTTAGTGCTGGGGTAGTGCTGGGGTCGTGCTGGTCTATCCGGTATACCAGCACACCAGCAACCACAATGGGATGGTGGTACACCAGCAACCAACATGAGATGCCAGTGTACCAGCAAGCCAACATGCAAAACATACCTTATGCTGGTGACCAACAATGCTGGGTTTTTTAGCAATGGAGAGAGTGAGGACAAGAGAATCCCCGATCACACGCAATGTTTTAGTAGATATGCATTAGTTGGTTGGAACACTGCTTAGCCTCATTTTGACCCTACCGACCCGCACCCACAATATTTTCTGGTCGGCCCGCGCATCACAAGTGGAGACTGAAACCCAGAACTGTGTGGTTAGTGGGACTGGGGCAAGTGTTGGTGGCAAGAAGTACCACAGTGGGCCTTTAACCTGGATTTGATATATATGGATTCATAACTAATTCATATATTATCAGAAGCAAACAAAGCAAACAGACCTGAGAGCAGCATGGGGTCCTTGTCCACAGACTTGCCTACATGGTCTGACTCTCCAGTTAGAGAACTCTCGTCGATCTTCAGGTCATTGCCCTGGACCAGGATACCATCAGCTGGCAGCAAGTCACCTACACACACACACGTGCGCACACGTACACAAACGCACGCACGCACGCACACACACACACGCACAAACATGAATGAAACTTTTACATTCACACACACATACACAGAGAGCCATGACATCAACTTTGTACATTTACACACATACAATATATGGACATCACAGCAACTGTGTACATTTACAGCATGTAAATGTTGTATGCTATATGATAACAATCACTAGAAATACTGTATAAAGTTAGGAACTGCCAACATTGAAGTTATATGATGTATGGTTTACGTCATTTTTGGGATAAGACACGTGATTGTCCACAATCAAGCGTGTGACAGCTTGATTGATCTGAGAATTAGCACATACGCAAAAAGAGGACAGATGCTGAACAAATGTTCAATGTGTCTCTTGCTGTTTGTAGATGTCCAACTAATATTTGTCAAAATATGTTCTATTATTGACTGGCTTCTACCCAAAGCACAGATGCCTGCAAAAGCTATATGGATCGTTCAGTCTAGATCAGAGGCTGTATTGACAAACCTAAGTTAAAACCTAACCTAAATCCTAAGGCCAAGCCTACTGCTGCTCATAACTCCCCATAAAATCCCCCAAAGAATTGTTATCAGGCCTATTTGTTTGTGTGAATAAAAATTAATGAAAAATGTCATGAATTTAAAAAATGTAAAATCATATCCTAAATTATTTTTGGCAATGAAAGAGTATATATTTTAGAAATATTTAATAGTGTTACAATTATAAAAAGATATTGCCTTAATAGCTTCAATATCTGTGAAGATCAGGAAAAAAACAACAGAATTGAGGTTTGGACAATTTATCTGTATTTCGCAACTACTGTAGAAAAATGCAGCTATTAAATGTTATATTTAAAGGTGAATTCTAAACTAAGTTAGTTAGTCCAAAGTTTGGGATGTGTGGTCCCTGGGTCATTTGAGTTTGAAAAGCTCCCTACCGTATTTAACCTGGGCCATATCTCCCACCACCATGTCAGCCACTGGGATTTGGATCACATTTCCATTTCGCACAACCGTAAACTTCTGCTCCTGTTCAATCCGGCTCTGCAGGCCCCGGAACTGCTTCTCTTTGGACCAGTCATTGAATGCCGTCACCAAGACGACGCACACCACCGAAAGCAAGATTGCGGCACCCTCAATCCAGCCAGCCTCCGCCTCGCCCTCATCTTCCGCCCCTGCTGACACGTTCCCGCATGCTGCATGAGGGAAGAGAGACAGACAAGTCATTATAGAGCTCTCAAAGGTACACACCACTCTATACTTAAAACCACTGTGGACAGTTGTTTCATGCAATTTAGGCGTGTGCCTTTAAATAGAGGGCATAACTATTAACCAATTGGCTAATACGGTATACTGCTTTGTTATGATTGTTTGGTATGGAAAGGACAACCCATATTTAAAAACTAGTGCCATTATTATCTAAACGTTCTAGAAAGTATTGTCTTAATAGTAACCCTTACTCTTCTAACATCAACAAAAGCTAAAACAAACAACAAAAGAGCGTGCTATTTTTCTGTGGTCACTCTGTGGGTCCAAAATCGCCTTCTGCCAAGGGCATACTGCATTCTTTTTGGCTCCGAATGTTTTCAGAGATAAAGAAAAATAAATAGCGGATGTTGATTTTGATATGATTTGCTGTTGATATGTTCTTTGGATTTTGTAGTTTCTATGTCTTGTGTACAGTATATTGTAGTACAATAGGACAATGTATGCATTTAGGACATTTTGACACTTCCTGTACCCTCTAGATACTCTATATCCTTTCAACTACCAGGGATTGTTGACTGTAACTATGGCAGAGTTGCCCTTGTGTAACAGCTTGAGTTGCACCCAGGGACAGTGCATCTCCTTCCCTGTCTCCATCACCAGTCACCACTGTGTACCAACCACTTGCAGCTATTATTGATAGCTTGCAGGTAACAACAATTTCAGCACACACCAGCTACACATCACACTTCCAATCACTCAAATAAATTAATTGAATCTGTTGTGTAAAGGGTATACATGTATGTTTGTGGTTGTTTGAGGAATGGTGTTAGTTATCAAGTGTTGTTAATTTACATTTTGGGTCAGGATGGTCTAGTGGTCTGAGTGTTGGGCTCCCATCCTGTAAATGTGGGTTCAAACCCTGGTGTTGACTTACCTGTAAGCATCCTTGAGCAAGATGCCTAACCCTTAACTGCTCCTGTTGGATGGGTGTGCCTTGCATGGCAGCAATTGCCATTGGTGTGTGAATGGGTGAATGTGAGAGCTTTGGCTAGTAGGTTAGAAAAGCACAATATAAATACAGTCCATTTATCATAATGATTTTCTGTTTATTGTTTGTTTGTGACTCGTTCGTTCTTGTCGCAGGACAGATCTTGATAAATCGACCACAGATTTTAAGTTAAAACATATACTCGCTTCAAAAATTCTTAAAACAGCATTTTGTGACACAATAACAGTAGTATTTCAAAAAGTATAGCCAGTTGTTGTGTTTTTTCTTGACTGCCATTGCCACTTGTTGATTCAAAATGCATTCTGGGATATTCCGCTGACAAGTTCACACACAAGTCACCACATCCTTGGTAAAAGCTGTTAATCAAGAACACTTCCTGATATTTTATCCATTCTTGGCTAGATGCAAACTAGCTGTTACTACTAGTGAATTTGAAAAGTACTTGGCTGTGAATGATGACGTTTCACAAGTCTACTAAAACGTAAGAACAGAAAAGACTGCATATTGAAAAACTGTATGTATGTATGTCTATAAGACACCAATGAGCTATCATAGAACTACAGCCCCCTAAGAGTCGCCATCTCAAATCGAAGGAATGTATTCAAAATGGACGACAAGTTATACGTTCTTACAATGCTTTTGATCATAGAATATTGTTTTTAAAAGATTATTCGGTCAATCTGGGGCAAGCTTTCTCAACTAACTCATCACAGGTAAGGTGAAGTGTGCTAATTCAAAAACGTAATTCATGTCGTGATCTTTAGAAGATGTTTTTGCCATTTTGAAGCAGAGACTAGAACAACACTGAGAAGCTCTTGAATGTTTTCTCTGTTGGCAAGGGTAGAACCACAATATGGTTCAGTGAACAGCCCTCAGGTGGCCATGTTCAAAATATTGAAAGGTTCACCTGGGTATCTGGGGGGCTTTCTGCTGCAGTACAATATTCTGTTCACTCAGGAACATGCTGAGGACATGCAGAAATTGTACACCATGTTAACATTGTTAGCAAGTCAGAAGGTGCATTCCTGACTAGCTTTGGAACGCGGTCATGTTTGGTCACACAAGTAGGGGAGGGCACTTATAATGGTTATGCTAGCTCAAATATTCATTGAGTTCTTGACTGTGGCCACTGTCAGTGACTGGAAGGAGCCAGCTCTGCACAGATCATATGGGCCTGTAGAAGGAGGAACAGCTGGAGCTGGCTTGTCTGTGTGGGGTCCTCTCTCCGTCTGCAGGTGCCCACAGAAAATGCTCAATTTCAGTTTCATGATTTCCTGGCGGGACGCCTCCCACTCCTCTCATGACAAGGTGAGCAATGAGCAGCGTGAGCCAGTGGAGTTGGATGTGAGACTGTAGCCTGAGTCGACGTCGCCTGAGTCGATTGGGAGTCCACAGCCCTGCGCATCCCTGGTGCTGCAGAGAACTTCATGTACGGCCACCTCCCTAGATGGGAGTACGTGGGTACCGGGTTGACGTCACACCACCCATCACCCTCACCACTTTCTGCTGTCATCTGATGGGGCTGCAATTCCTGCTCACCTCCTCCCCTCTACACCCCTTCATCATGGACCTCCCTTGAGTCCTGCTCCAAAATCAACTATCTTCTGGAGCCGGCAGGAGGTCCTATCCTGGGTATAGTAGGGGACTGTAGGAAGACCAGCCAGCTCATTGCCTGTGTAAAAGCAGCAGTGGAGGTTTGTATGATCACCCTCCAGCCTAACGTGCCCAGGGAATATAGAGTACTGGTTGAAGTGCTTCCTGTCATCACCTTGCTGAACTATCTATCCCATGTCCACGGTGCTTTCAGCCATAGAGCAGCTAAGGGTGGTTCAAATCATCAACAGACTTGACCTGTGGAATGCCTACAACCTCATCCATATCCAGGAGGGATAGGTGGAATACATAATTTAAGGCGTAGGAGTGGAGGACGAAGAGTAACTATGCCGTTTGGATGTACCCGGCAGAGAATACGTTTACTGTACAGCTCATGCTTTGCTGTCACTATGATGTATAGCACAGGGTCAAAGAACATAAAGGAGGCTGACCTACTCTTTTCACCCATCTGCATCTTTGGCAGACGGATTTCCTATACAGTGAGGCTGATGAGGAGATAGCTCAGGCAGGGAGAAGAGAGCCTCATCCAGCCAGTTCTCCACCTAGAAAGACACATCCAGTGGCTTGTGAGGGAGCGGCTGGTAACTTGTGTGCATTATGTCACCAGCCACCAGACATCCCGAGCAAAAGCTGACAAGGGACACAACAGTTGCGAGGTACTGGTGACCAGAAGCATCCACTGGAGGTCAGAGGGGAGTATGGTACCGATTATGGTGTAATGGTTTTGAAGATGGTCCTGTAGCATTCCCCGACTCCCGTGCGTGCCCGTTCGGCAGACACTTGCCCATGTGCCCCAGAACACCACAGACTCACGTTACTTATGTTGCTCGTGTACGGCTGTGTGGGTGTTGGGTTATTTAAAGTGAGGTTGGGGTTTGCTTGGTTGTTTCATTGGTTATTATTTTGCTTATTTCACAGTCAGGCCACTGTTATGTTTCAGTTTGCTTAATAAAGGCAGAGCAGTGGCTCGTTGGTTCTGCATAGTTTCTCAGTGTGCCTTTACCATCTGCTAGCACTCACCAACCATGACGCATTGCAATTCCCACATATGCAAGAAATGAATGAGTGCGAGGTAGACATTATTCATTAGACATGAAAATATTTACATGTGTATCTATTCAAACAATAATCATATACTGTTAAGTATATATATATATATATATATATATATATAAACACATACTATGTTGTTGCATTTCCATAGCAATGTATATGGATGTTCTGCAGGCATCCGTAATACTAGTGGAATTAATTCCTTACGAGATATCTTGAATGCAAGTGTAATTATAGCAGTGTCTGTTAAATGATTATGAATCAATTATAGACAAACTTTGTTTGTATAGTATCTAGTATTTTAAATATTTAAGGACAAAATAGGACATTGTAGATCTATACGCATAAACAAAAATGATCTTAGGCAAAGACATTAAAAGAATCACTATTGGATTACTAAATTATCAATACACTTCTCACAATAATTCACATATTGTATATATTTCAGTTAAAACTGTTAAAACTTTGTGAGATACTATACATTCACATTTATTATAAGAGGAACCTGCTCAAGGTCCCGCATTTATGATATGTTCAAAATGGTAGGGACTTTACCTGAGTTGCAGAAACAAGCTTCCTGAAATATATTCAAGGAGGCTAATGGTGATGATAAACTGATTAGCACCTGTATGTTTTGACAGAGGGACTTCTAGACCTGATTCTTTACTGGGGTACGGGCCCAAATCATTTAGCAGCTGAGGGTAGAGCATTATGCTCAGAGCACAGACCATGCCCATATTATTTATAATGATAACAGTTGTAGAAAGAAATGTAAACACCATGTATATAGCATAAAAGCAAGTGGGAAAAGTAAATGGGGCACAGAAAATATGTATGGCCATTCCCCTGGTCTACAACATATTTGCAGCATCTTCAGTCAAACTGTAGGTGAAAGTACTGTGCTAGATTTATTTGCTTGTATTTGTGTTCCTAAAATGTCCTTGTTTATTTTTTACTGTATAGTTTTGAAATTATTTGTTTCAGACAGTATATACCTTATTTTCCGGACTAAATGTCTGAAATGTATTGTTGTCTGGCTGGTGCAACTTGTGACTGTGTATTTTTTCAACTGCAGCAATTACGACCACAAAATAGAACTGTATGCATGTAAATATTGAACAGCTAGCTATCTCCACCAAAGTGAATATAAATGTGACTTATAGATCAAAGTGACTTTAATTTGGGATTTTGGAAGTTGGGAATATTGAACCTGGGTGGGCAATGTTTAAAGATTCCATTGTTGAAGCTGCATCTGAGAGCTGTGGTCTCAAGGGTCTTAGGTGCCTCCAGGGGTAATAACCCTCGAACACCGTGGTGGACACCAGTTGTCAGGGAAGCCGTCCTACTGAAGGCGGCCTTTCGAGATATGTTGTCCCAGAATACGGATGGATGCAAGGCAGTGACAGGCCCAAGGGCTGCAGTAGCTGCCATGACAAAAGCAAAACAGCAGGTGTGGGAGAGTTTCGGAGAAGCCACACAGAAAGACTTTCTGTCGGCACCAAAGTGTTTCTGGAAAACCACCTACCACCTCCTGAGGGGGATGCGGGGATGTGATATTGTGATATTCATGGACAGGATATCGAGGTGTAGTCAGGGTGGGGAGGGATTGTGGTTCGATCGGCTGGGCTCTCATTGCTGCTTTTTGAAGATGATGTAGTTCTGATGGCATCATTGTTCTGTGACCTTCAGCACTCACTAGATAGGTTTGCATCTGAGTGTGAAGCGGTAGGGATTAGGATTAGCACCTCTAAATCTGAGGCCATGGTTCTCAGCAGGAAACCAATGGAGTGCCTACTCCAGGTAGGGAATGAGTCCTTAGTCCTTACTCCAAGTGAATGAGATCAAGTACCTCGGGGTCTTGTTCACGAGTGAGGGGACAATGGAGCGGGAGAATGGCAGGAGAATCGGAGCAGCTGGGGAGGTACTGCATTCACTTTACCGCACCGACGTGCCAAAAATAGAGATGAGCCGGAAGACAAAGTTCTCAATCTCTAATCTATTCCTATCCTCACCTATGGTCATGAAGTGTGGGTCGTGACCGAAAGAACTAGATCAGGCAGGTACAAGCGACCTAAATGGGTTTTCTCAGGAGGGTGGCTGGCCCTTAGAGATAGGGTGAGAAACCAAGTAATCTGTGAGGAACTCGGAGTAGAGCCGCTACTCCTTAGCGTGGAAGGATGACCTCTGGGCCCATTCCCAGGGAGGTGTTCCAGGCACGTGTAGCTGGGAGGAGGCCTCGGGGAAGACCCAGGATTTGGTGGAGATTAGGTGTATACATGCATACTTATGCCCTATAACATTTAGCTCTAGCTAAAATTACTATTCCAACATGTTTGCAAGTTTAGAATACAGTTATCCACATATAAAATCTGTAAAGCTTTGGTTTAGAGTTTTAGCTGGAGACACAAAGAAATTCCATTCTGGGGTGCTGGCTGGTGGAGATGTCATAAATTAGATTGGAGATGTCATTGTACCCACATGGACACAGTTTAGAGAATAAAACACAAAAATATTACTTTTGTTCTGTTATTTTGTTAGCAACTGTTACACACAGTAAAATATTACTATAAAACCATAGCATACAATGGGTTATTATGTAAATACACATTCATTATCTGTATTAACACAATAAAGAAACTGTCTCTTTTCCTGTGGAAGCAAGGGTCTGTTTCAAAGATGGTTTAGGGTGGGGTTTATCCACATTCCAGCGGATCGTAAACTGTGACAGAGGTGTAGGGCCTACATTTGGCCTTTAGTATGGAGGAATACATTTTAATGCTAACAGGTATGTTGTTTAATGCGCAGGACCGCCGGATATACTACAGTATATAGCACATGCATTGTGTACATCCTACAGAGCCAGGGCTCTCTCAGATAGATGGAGGAAGAAGTGTAGAAGCAAAGGAAGAAGGGAAAGATAGTTACAGTAATTATGAGGATGAGAGATGCATGGTGGAAGAAGACATATGTAAGTAAAATAAAAATACATTGAGACTGTGAAACATTAAGGAATTTTTATATAGTGGATTTAAATCAAATAGTGAACTGCATACTGTATGCCGACTTACATATACAAATCACCAGCAGTAAATATTGTGCTAGTAAAACATACTAAACTACAAGAAGCAAGACAGTTGCAAGTCTTTAATTAGTTATGTAAATCTTTTGATGGGACAGTTAGGTCCTAGAGATGTGGTGACAACATCTCTAGGAGCAGAGGGGGCCCAATTAGATTTTTTTTGTCATGGGGCCTAAAATTTCTGGCGGCGCCCCTGCCTACAAAAACGAGTACCGTCATGTTTTCAGAATTTTGGCATCGACATAGTACTGAAGAATAGGTTCTCGTGAGATCCCTACCTAGTACTACAGTATGGACAATGATACTGGAGATTTAAGGACTTTTCACAAGGGAAGTGGCACCCTCTAGTGTTCAATTAATTTTGAATGAGAAGTGGCCTGGTTAGGTAGTTTGCATGTTGCCTGCAATGCCTACTTATGCAAAGCAGTGTCATTCTCACCCGGAGGCCAAGGGAAGCCCTTGTTTTTTCAGATTTTAGTTTTTTTAATAAAAACATTTGAACCGTTTTGGTAATTCTGTGTTGCTGCAATCACTTCCCTGTTTCCATAGTATAATACTGTAGTCTACAATGACTGACAGTGCCCCTCAAAAATGTATGGTAAATGTGTGGTGAAACACGATATTGCACTCCTACTAGTAGGGAAGGGAGGCTAGGCACAGGCTAGGCTGAGTTTGCGTCCCTTGGTAAAAAAAACTTGTACTATTAACTAATCAGATGATGGCTAACATTATGCCACTGTCAAAATGTGATTGGTCAAGACTATGCCAGAGGAAGTCATGGCAGCAGCACTGCCCTTCGCTTTTAAGACAGAAGTAACGGACACATGAAAATATTAACAACTTGAATTAATATGTGTATATATATTAATTTGTGTATATATATATATGTATGT
>JAODLL010058627.1:0-18240 GCA_026546735.1 Forbesichthys agassizii | reverse complement strand
ATTGCAGTCTCAAAGGGCTTTACAACCTACATTTCACATGGAAACAAACAACACCCCCTTAACCTGATCCTTCCCCCTTCCCTACAGCATGTGCAATATCAAATGTAAATGATACGCACGTAGTAAAACATTGTTGTACTTCGTGCGTTGTAACCAAGACCTGTGTTGGCTCCTCAGGGGATCTTTCACTTTCAACTAGGGAGGGGGGAGCCCATACTCCGCACACGGCTGCGCCCACACTGCAAGGAATTCCTGGAGAAGATTGCCAAATTATATGAATTGCACGTCTTTACGTTTGGGAGCCGTCTTTATGCACACACTATTGCAGGTACTTGGTGAATTGAATATCTCACACACCTGCCACTGTTTTCTTTCTTTCTTTCTTTCTTTCTTTCTTTCTTTCTTTATCTCTTGTCACCAGCAGAAGTGAAAGTCATCTTGAAACGAATGCACTTCTTCTATTTGCTGGGTTTAGCCGGAGGCAACATGTTGCTTATTATCGTGATGCCTGTGTACGTGCACCAGGTGGCGCTGTCTTCACATGGTTGCTTCATGGTTACGCTCATTCTGATGCTTTTTTGCAACTTGTGTTTTATTTGCTGACACTAGGGAACTGTCTTGTCTACAGGCTACAGTGACTACCATCTCCAGTCTACAGAAGATACTTTGACTATGCTAAAAGTCTGCTATGCTTGTGACACACAATCCATTAGACAGTTTCCTCCTTGAACGCTCTCTTTTGTCTTTTTGTAAACCAGAATTATCATGGTCAACTTCTAGATGGTATGATCGTTTTTACTTCCCTCTATGGTACTTGTCCAATAGATATCAGTTTCAGAGTTTAATTGAAGTCATCAGCAGTAATTCTATTATGCCGTCACGGTGCTCGTATGCCATCATTGTAGTATTCGGTCTAGAAAGTTTTGCCGTATGGAGAAGAAGCATCCTCTATACAGATGTGTGCTTCGCTCAGTATGATGATCGTTTAATGTAATTTAAATTGGATTTTGCTCCCGGCCTTGTCGCAGGGAGGAGGTCACTGGGTATTGGAGCAGTTGTTGTTTTGGCTTGAGCTGATCCAGGCCAGATTGCCCTGGTTTATCTAGGGTGGGAGCTGTTCTGGATTGCAATGGGTTGACTACTTCTCTTACCAGACAGACACATGACCGCCATGTCAGTCACTGACCTTTTTTTTGTAAGAAACATTTTGAGAAAGTGTTATACAATGTGGAGTTTTCAGCCCTGTGATTTTATGTCAGGGGGTGAAATACAGTTTAACCCTTTGAGACAGACACAGAGACTCATACCTAAGATAGCATATCTATGTGCCTTTGTGACTAAATGTATATTCCTCCAAAAAAAAAAATCACTTGCTGAAGAAAATATTAAGCAGCTTTTTGTAGGTTTTACAGCTAAATATATTAATACTGCTTTATCTGTCCTCTTCCCAGCTTATCTTGACCCTGAAAAGAAGCTCTTCTCTCATAGAATCCTTTCTAGAGACGAATGCATTGACCCTTTCTCCAAGACGGGGAATCTAAGGTGACAATTGCCCCTGTCAAAGATGATTGCTCAATATCTTGTCTGTAAAATCGGTGTTTGTTTGAAGATTGATTGACTGCTGGTTATGATACTGTGTTATGGACAGATACTTTAGCATGTGCGTGCTATTACCCTCTTTTTTTTATTTTTTATGGTGCCACTATGCTCAATCTACATATCAAGCCCTGCAACCCACGCTTTGAAAAAGCCAAGCCTGATTACATTCATATTGCTGTGGCGTCAGTTGCCATTTGTCCGACAACGGATTTACCCTTGATTTGTGTATCACGTTTTGGACAGGAATCTTTTTCCTTGTGGGGATTCCATGGTCTGTATTATCGATGACCGAGAGGACGTGTGGAAGTTTGCACCTAACCTCATCACTGTGAAGAAATACATCTACTTCCAGGGCACAGGCGACATCAACGCACCGCCAGGCTCACAGGAAGCCGCCGTATCCAGGAAAGGTACTGTGTTCCTGTCATGGCTACGCTCGAAACACATGGCATGACCACCTACACCACCACATGAATTAAGAAGTTCCTTTATGAAGATGCCATGTTGTATTTTTGGTTGTGCTTGGGTTATGGGTTAAGCAAATACCATCGTCATTTTGGATTGCACGTTTAAAGGGAATGTAGAAACACTTGTGTGTATGGCTCATATATACAGTACCAGCACTGTTGTTTCACATTCAACATCCAAGAGGAGCATTCTTCCCTGCAATAGCACAGCGTTGCCATGTCACGTATCCTTTTAAATGTCTGTTTACGTGACCTTACAAGTATCAGAAAACGCTTTTCTGATAAGTCCTCTAATGTCCCAGCTAAGTGCACAATATATCGACTCAGTATGGTCATCGCAATATCACGTTGCGCCGCAATATCATATAGGACATTGTGCAGGAAGTGCAATGTTCAGTTTATTTAGTAGAGAGATGCGTCCATTGGCTGTTTGGCTTAGCTGTGTTTAGACAACAGTAAAATGTGTGGCTGAGGAAGCTAATGACATAATAGAGATGGAAGAGGAAACGTTAGTGGCCAATAAGAATGCCTCCTCGGTAGCTCGGAATTACTGTTGTACCAGTCCAATATGAATGTCAGTCGATGTGTTGTTTTGATATGTTATGAACATATTTTGATTCATCTTATGTTTCAAAATATAAAACTTAATATTGATACTGCAATTTTTATGATCAATATCGCAATATCACATTTTATCAATATCGTTCAACCCTAGTCCCCGCCGCCTTATTCCTTCTGGTCTGGTAATTTCTTGTTGTCTGTGGTGAAGTGAGGCACCAGCCTAATGAAGAGACAGGCTGTAGGGTCACATACTTTGATTGTTTGACAGTTTTACCTGGGCTGGACTCAGACGACACCTAATGAAACTTCACAGCTATATTTACAGATCCCATTGCCAATCAAACAGTCTGCCACATAATGAGAATTACATCTTTATTTTAATAGGTTAAGAATCACTCTGTGTTCACCTGGCAAGCTGAGTATTGATGTATTTTTCTGAGATACATCCTCTCTAAGACACTGTAGTGATAAAGGGAGCCAAGCCATACCTGGTTCCAGACAATGTTTCTTTAGCATTTATTGTATTGTATGTATTTGCATTCATTCACGCCCACTCTTTGTCTCGTCAATAAGAAAAGGCTGGTTGTTGTTGTGATCTCATGCATTGAGACGGCTGCCAAGACAAAGCTTACCCTACCCTGAAGTGGGTACATTACACTATGGAAAGTAGTGTTAATTGTAGAGGTGAGGCGTGGACTAAATTTGTGTTTAATGCTGATGATATACCCAAAGTGCAATGCCGATCCTAATCTCTTGTTGGAGGCATTTTGCATTACTTATTTTAAAGTCGGGGTTTAAAAGAAATGGTCCATGGCTAATGAAGTCTCTACTATTTACTAGCCATCTGCAGTCTAATTGCTAAAAGGTCTGCGTTAAAGTGGGAATGCACTTTAGTTTAACCTTGGCTCTGTACCTTTCTCTGTACCTACATTGTAATCGCACTGACAAGTAAAACCACTTCTGCGAGTGACTGGACTAGACGTTTTCTTCTGCCACTCTCTTAAGTTACTACTAGCATTACCTCCATCATACCATAGGACATAACACTTAAACAAAGTACTTTTAATATGCCTAAAGCCTCCTGCCGTCTCTACTGTTAGTATGTTTTCTAAAATTATTATTATTATATTTTTACAAATATACAGTACCTCACATCAAACCTGAGTAAGTGATCAGCTTTGCAGGTACATTATACGGCTGTTGAGAATCAATGGCAGATATCTGAAATCAGAGGCCAAAAACATGAACGTGGGCATGAGGATCCAAGTATTTTAATTAGCAAGCTACAGTCTGTCTAACAATGCTGTGTTCTAGTCACGCAAAACTCACCGCATCGCCAGTAATGAATGGGATTTGCGTTGTTTCGCACAGCCCTTATGTTCAGGGAGGGCATCTGTTCACGGTGGCAGCATGTTGATTCCCTTGCTGTGTTCCGGCAGGCCGGTGTTCGGGCACAGAAGCAGCGGTGTGCGGAGCCGAGGACCAAAACAACGGCCTCAGGAAGAAGGGGAGGGAGCACAGCAGCAACAACAACCACGGGGCCAGAGAGGAGGCCCCGGCTGCCCCGCCCACTCAGGAAGCAGCGGCGTGCCAGCGGACACATGCTACCGGGGACGCGGGGGGGCACAGGGCGGACCAGGACAAAAGGCCCGACTCGGATTGGTCCTCGGAGTCGGGCCCCGCAGAGGCCAGCGGCAGGCCGACCGCTATGGGCGGAGACAGTGGCAGGACGCTGGGGACGGGAGAGCCACGGGGCGGGGCTAAAGCCACCACGCAGCCTCCCCCGCAGGCCAACAACCTGGACTTTGAGCTGTCCAGTGACAGTGACAGTGACTCCTCGGCGGCCAAGCCCCACTCGTCAGAGAGCGACGGGGAGGGGAGGAGCAGCAGGCCCAGAAAGTCCAGGCAGGACGGCCCCAGGAAGGTGGAGGGCATCTCGGACGCAGGGGAGCCGCCCGCCGGCGCCACCCTGCCCCTGGACCCGGAGCTTGGCAACGGCTGCGCGGCCAAGGCCGAGGCCGAGACGGAGTCGCAGAACAGCGAGCAGTCCGGCGTCACCATGGGCGAGGAGTCGCTCGACCCGAGCATGGAGGACGAGGAGGACGAGGAGCAGGCGGAGGAGGAAGCTGACCGCGACCGGGACGATCACCTGATCTACCTGGAGGAGGTCCTGGGGAGGATCCATGCAGAGTACTACCGCCGCTACGAGGCCTACCTGAGGAAGGAGGCCAACAACATGCCGGACATCCGCAGGATTGTCCCGGAGCTGAAGAGTAAGGTGCTGGCCGGAACCACGGTAGTTTTCAGCGGCCTGTACCCCACCAACTACCCCATGGAGAGGACCCGCGAGAGCTACCACACCAAGGCACTCGGGGCCAAGATAGGCAAGAGCCTGCAGCTCAACTCCAGCGATCCATGCCGGACAACGCACCTGATCGCAGCCAGAGCTGGTGAGTACAGTCAACGCATTGTGCAAGTGTCCCATGTCCTGTCTGAAGTGATGTCTCGCCTTTCTTAAGCAGCCGTGGAGAAAGTATTATTATGGAATGACTTACAATAGGGCGTCGTTGACACGTTTCTGCTACACAGACAGGTGGTGGATTTGGGGGGAAAAGCTTTTAATGTTTGTCTTTTCATTGTAGGACAACGTAGAAGCTGTGAAATTTACGGAACTTTGGGATATATTTTTAATAACATTGTTTGATTGCAGCCTAATTAAGTATTAATCTGAATAACAACCAACCTGATTAGGGTATTGTTCAGTCACTCTTGATGAAGATTGCTAGCGTATTAACATTATTGATGGCTGTCTATAATGATGGTGTAATTGGGTCGGTGCTCATGAGAGGTCATGTACTTCGATTGTCAGCACAGCGGTTATGATTACAGAATGATAACTTCACTGCACGGGTGTGTTGGTTTTGTGTGCATTGGATAAGCGGATGAAGATGGATGGATGGAAATAACTGATTGAATATTCTGTCAACAACACACTGTAACTCATAGGTCATAAACGCAGGGCCTGTCTGTGATAGACATGAATACACGATCATAGCCCACCTCACGGTTGTATCCTACAGCCTATTTTTTTGACCAATGCCAGTTTGTAGCAGCATATTATTTGTACCCATAGCATTGCAGTAACACATTAGAAACAAATGGCTCAATATTACCATTTCACAAAGGGGGTTAATTTATTAGACAATTACTTCTTTTTAAATTGTTTGATAGAAGCATGCACATAAATACTTTCTGGGACCATTTATGTATTTGCCCCACCGACTTAGTTTTTCTTTTGTCTATGTTTTCTTAGAATCTAATTACATTGTATTAGATTTACCTCTACATTAACGTAATCTGCTCCCTCCTGTGTTGAAGAAGATAATTGAAGATGATCAGGCCAGGTGTCAGCAGTAAATATCATAAAATGGGCAAACAAATTTAGCGAATCTAACTAGCATACTAATATTATATTTTATATATCATATTATATACTACATATCATACTAACATATAACAATATTAATAATTTCTTACACAGCTGAGTGTTTATAGGGGTGAAATACTGATATGTCATTCCTGTTGTTAATTGCATTTTGATAGTGCTGCAGTGTTCCCCAATGTATGTTGATAATATTTCACAAAATTGAGAGTCTTTACATCAAGATTGCCATCTGCCATTCATTAGACAATGAATGTGATTATAGGTGACACTGACTGTAGGAAAGGGGCATGGGTTAATGTAATAGTTCAGTTGTAAGAACTTCTAGTTACCATATAGGAAGCATGAATACGCCTGTATCTTGAATCATGTTTGATCTTTACATTAAACATAAATGGGTAAAATTACCCAGATTGTCAAGTAAATTCGGGTCATTTTGACACAGTAGTCTCAACAACATGAAATCAGATTTGCATCCAATAAGTGTTCTGAGATGCCTTCTGGTCATTGTGACCCATGTTATGCATCCTAGGGAAAGAGGTCAAATGTGACCCTGTTCTTTTTTCCCCATCTTCTTCTTGGTGTTCCCTTCCAGACAAATCAAGACGTTAGCTGCTGCTATTTCACTTCTAAGTGCAGTATGGCCTGAAGTAATAATTGCTAAGTTTGCCTCTGTATGGGGTTGCTTTGTTACACGTCTATTAATGCGCAGTCCTTGAACAGGGACACTTGTATTGTAACTCACAATGTCACATAAGTGGCTTCTTCCTGCTTATAGACCGGTTTGCAATGAAAAGCATTAGTGAATTCACAGTGGAGGGCAAAGCATGGGTCTCCAGAAACCATGCACTGAATGTGCCTGCCGTTGCCTTGGAAGCCAGCCTCACTTAGCACAGCACTCAGCAATCAGCCACCACGGATGTCAGAAGGAAAGAAATCAACCGCAAAGAGCACTTGGGGTTGAAATTGTCAGTGGGCCTCTTAGATTGGAGAGAACTCTTGAAAACGCCTATTGGGTTGGCAGTTCCAACAGTGCTTGCCAGGCATTCATCACAGCTATTTGGCGTTGGCTGAATTGATTATTTAATTACAGCTTTTAATGCAGCGCTGGCCAAGACCTCTACATCTGAAGGCGGCTCCGCTCCCGTGTCTGACTGACTGACTGACTGAATGAATGCACCACCCGCCCCAGAGCCAGCCAGCCCTGCCGGCACAGTCTTCCATGTAGCTGTCAGCGGTCAAAGGCTGCCATAATGGCCGATATTGACGCAAAGCTTTAACGCTGATCCATCACACACACACATCTATTAACTACTGTACTGACGGTTCAGGAAAAAAGCAACGGGTCTTTTGACTAGCCAGTTGTTAGCATTGGTTAAGCTGACAGGTGATAAGGGTCTTAGCTACTTTAACTTTCATGTAACAAACATACCGATAATTGTTCAGTCTTTTCAGTCATAGCATAGTCCTAACATAGAGAGAAATAAATGTAATCAAGGGCAAGGCATATGCTATGCTCTTGGCAAGTTTGCCCTACATGGGTGACAGTTTATGTGGAGTTATCAGGATCAATTTAGAAAGAGCGGTTGGGTAACATCTCAGCTCTAATTGTTTTTATTCAGCAAATTACTATTGCAAAACATAACTATAAGTAGAAGTGACATTCGCCATGTGTCTGCAGACTTTCCGTTATGTCCTTATGTGACATATATTACACACTAAAATAAGAGTCTGGAAAGCATCTTTGAAAGCAAAGTAAACCATTTCAGAAATCTGGCTAAATGTCTCTATATTCTGTTGAACAATGTTGCACAAAGTCTTTACAGTTATAGAATATATAAGTGCTATTTGAACCTTTGTCCATCTATCCTTCCATTCCAGCTTTGAATATATTCTTGCTACATGCATATGCCCCTTCTTTTAATCTGGCTGTGTTATTACAGACAGCAATGCAGTCTGTCAGTCCTGTCGCAGTCTCAACACTAATTGAGCAGGAAATGTGCTAGAGGAGAGTAAATCAATATAGGAAGAAGTGTTGGATGGTTAGCTCTGCATTTGCAAGTGCCTAGGGTTAACGAGGTGCTGCACTCACAGATATACTTTGTCTTTTGTGTCAACGTCAATGAATCTTATCTGGAGCAGAAAACACCATTTCCCACTGTGCAGTTCTCTGGACGTTGGCTGTGTTTTCTGTTCTTTAAAACCAACTCAAAGTGGTTGCTTGGTGTGGAAATGACAGATGTTTGCTGGCTTCCAATAATAAATCCTCTGCGTTTAGTGTTGATGCTTGAGGCTGTTCATTTAGGGATTATGACACAAAGTTAAATATGGGCCTACAGTGTGTAAATTTGAGATTTCTGTGTTTCCTAAATACATCCTTACCCTTTGTCCCATTGGCTGCGGTCACCCAGGCACCGAGAAGGTACGGCAAGCACAAGGCTGCAAGCACCTGCATGTGGTCAGCCCTGATTGGCTATGGAGCTGTCTGGAGCGCTGGGAGAGGGTGGAGGAGCAGTTGTACCCACTAAAGGAGGACTTCTCTAAGACGCCACGGTAAGTGGAGTGGAGATGGGGTTAATTTGTTATTGATATTGATAACCTTTATCAAGACTGCCTAACGTTTAGTCGATACCACTATTGATACTTTTCTGTTATTTGATGGAAAGACGATAATACATTTTGGTACTGCTTTAATTGCGTAACTGAGCCTGATACGGCTTGATTCCTGAAGAATGAAATTCCCATATCCTTCAATTTACCAGTGATTTGATTTAAATTGCATAGTTCTTATGTATTCAGACGTAAAGTTACAATATAGCAGGGTTCGACATTAAGCATTGTCATGCACTTATGAAAGTAAGTAAAAACATATTAGGCCTGCAGGCATTTGTCCCCTTGACTAAAGATTGTAATAGAGGAATTCTAGTCACTTTCTTACAAACACAATATGAAACTGAGGTTTGAACTACACTCTTAACACATTTTTCTCCGAAGAGGAGGTAGCAGTAATGGTAGGTATTTCTATTCAGGCTAGATGGGGAGAGTAGTGTCTATCATTAGGGTTGGGCCGATAGACGATGCCATCGTCCATCACCGTCAATCACAATGACATCACAATTTAAAAAAATATATATTTAGGTCAAAAAGTGGCAAAGCTGCGTTCAGACAAAGTTATAAACGTCTACTGAAAAACTGCGTAATACACTTTCGTTAAAGGCTCGCCGGCTTGCTTTGATCAGGATCACCTTTACTTCTCGAACCACTCTCTCTCTCAAACAGACACACGTAGATGCAGATACCCATGTGCCCTGGCTGTCAATCTGCATAATGTACAACATATACTGTATCACACATCTGATCTCTCTCAATGCATTACGCTAACGTAATGCTAACAACAGCAAAACGAAACGCCAAAATTGTTTTCTGCTCGTGCTCACTCACTTTGCTGTTGCCTACCTTGATATGGTTGGTTGTTCGCTATCCATGGTCGTCTCTCCATCTTTTGCGCAAATTATATTAGCACAAATTCTGCACACCACTTCAAAAGTGGCTGTACTCTTTCATTAGGCAGGCTATAAACTGTAAGTAAGCTTCAACTGATTTTTACTGACTACGTTTGCCAACAGACGCCGTTCTTACAGATCACTATGACTAGAAAAATATATAGCGTGTACATGCGTACAATATTACATTTTTTTCTTGAACACTCTGGAAATAACGAGGCCAACGTTTAAAGTGCAAATGTAAATAAGGAACTTAAATGCAACACAAAGCATACACTGAACACAAGGAACTTTGGGGAAGGGGCGTTGCTCAGCACAGTCATTTTCTTTTGGGATTAGTTTTCCCCCCACCTGCTCTGCTTTTTTCCACAGCTACAAGTGTAAGTTTTATACATATTTAGTCAAAGCCAGCAGATTCGTCGCTTTCTGGTGCAAGGGAGCACATTTGTGAAGTTGTAGAGAGGTTGTAATCACTGAGTTGTGGTTGTACTAGAAAATGGACTCAAGTAAGAGTAAATGTTGAATTACAAGCTTGAAGCTATCATTGTAGGATAGGATTGGTTAGGAGATTAGCCCTATGGAGGTTAAAATCCCATTTATAAGTATAATAAAAAAAGTATAACAAATCAAATAAACCTGCCGATTGAAACGACTGTCTTTTGCTTTTTGTCTTTTCTGTCTCTGAAGGAGCAACAGTCCAGCTGTGGTCCCTGATACTCAGGGATCTTTCCAGAACCCCATTTACTACCCAGCTCCAGTCCAGCAAAAGCCTCCCCCAGCAGCCCCAGAGGTACGCACCTATGACCCTGTCACAGGCAAGCTGATCCGTAGGGGTTCGCAGGGCGCACGGCTGCCATCTTCCATCGACACATCAGGGTCCATGTCGCACTCTAATCGCAGAGAGGAGTCTTCTCTCAGGTACCGTAATGGGTTTGTAAGCACAGCCTGTATTCACACCAGATGCGTTTCACGCCCACACATCTGCCAGGTAGAGCTGGTTCTTTTGAATGTAGAAGCATTATAACCTGCACGAACGATCTGCTCAACACACCAGCACTGTCCTAGCTAGCACGCAGGCATCTAATCTTAACCTGCAGGCCTATTTAAAAATGCACATCAGAAACACAGTAATTTAATTTGCACAGTAAATAAGTAACTGGCCGAATGCAACAGTAGGTTACATTACTTAGTTAGGGTTATCATGTCCTGGTTACAATAAAGTTAGAATAAATGATGGACAAACGTAAATCGTGCAAGGCTATATTGTTTTGATTGTATAATACAAAAATAACATTCTGCAATGGATTTGCGTTGTGTAGTTCAGTCATGCACATATGTAGAGCATACAAAAATTGACACGCGATGTCACGTGCAAACAGTCAGACAATAATGACTATTTTCAACTTCCCTTGCTTTACGTCTGTTGTCATACCATTCAGCTGGTACTAATCAGCGCTGATGAAAGGTTTGTTGTGTCGGTCATCGGCTGCCTGGGCCCCTAGTCACCACAGGGAGGCTGGGCAACAATGCTTGTCTTGTTGCGGCCTGCTGATTATGTAGAATTGCTTTCTTGCAAATGCCCAAAGGCAGCCTCCCCACTGTTGACGATCACTCACGGACCTGATGCATGGGAAAGGCTTGTTAATTCAGAAGAGAGAAGGCAAACTGCCATGGTTGCCATTACTGGCTGTTTGTATAGAAGCCCCAGCTGGTGTTCTTGGCTGAAAATGCCGCTGTTTATGGATGTTACATTTACTTCTACAATCATGAATATATTAGGGGACTTAGATGCAACGTTTGATTATCCACCTAGTAGTAGTAGTAATCTTTATTTATATAGCAATTTTTTTTACAGAATTTCAGTTCAAAGTGCTTTACAGATAGGGAATACATGTACAAAGTTGTGCTTCCCATAAACAAATACAGAAATACAAAGGAAACATTAATAAAAATAGTTCGGAATCAGAATAATAAAAGAAAAATGTAAACGGTGCATAAAGGAATACATTATAAAGATACATAACATGCTTAAATGACATATGTTAATAAAAACTTAAAGGAATTAGATGGAAGAAATTTAGATACATTTAAAACGTGGTATGCTAATCTGGTGGAGAACGTGCATATTCCAGTAGCAGTTTAGTATATCCCCTTGTACTCAAGTAGATTTTCAGTGCAATCTGTGATTAATTCCACTGAAAATCAGTTTTGTCTCACAGAGCAAGCATAGGCAACAGTAAACACTGAATTTCATGTAGAAAATATATTGTGGCATGTAGAATATTTATAATTTCAATGACAAAAAGATATAACATTTGGAGTCAGTCAGTACTACATAAAGTGACACTAAATACAGTTACAGTAGATATGACACATCATTCTCATTTAACACTTTGATTTGGTGTGTGTATAGAGTTGGCCTGATTTGCAGCTGCAAACTGACTTTGTTTTGTTTGAAAATAGTTTTGAAAACTGTGAGAAGGGTTATTATTGGGAATGTGGGCAAACGAGCTGCGAGTGACTAGCAAGACTAGAGTTTTAAGGTGAGGAAGGGTTTGGTCCTGTTCTTGTGTTTACAAGGGTGGGAGGAGTTGCTTGTGTCCTCATTTGAAACCAAAACCGTGTTTCTATAACGGACGCAAAATAATCTTTGATTGTCCCACATACGATACATACTTTACATGCATACTTTATGAATATCAAAACAAAAGATACTGCCAGTAGGTTAAATTCTCCAGGTTAAATGCTTATTACCTTGAATTGTTCTCATAGTGCGCAAATACATATTTTATTTTATTTGTTAATCTAAAAAAGATTACAATTGTTATTGATATCATACATTAGAAATCACAGGCAGAAAAGCGTGATACATTATCAATACAGAAGAGGCAGAATTGATTTAGCAAGGACTTGCATGAACATGGATTAAACTTGTAGCATCAAATGAGTGTTGTCCAATTAAAGTCTGCCACGAGGAAGTATGTGATTACATGAACAACTGATATCAATCAATCAATTATCTCTGACTGATTAAAAAAATAAAGTGAATTAGACTACCATTAATCAAGTATTACATTTACAATTTAATTAAAATAAATCAACTTTGAGATATATGGGTTTGGCAATATGATCATATTATGTGTGTGTGTTTAAATAGTTCCTCATTGTGTGGACAATACAGTAGTATGGCTTTGATAATAATGTTAGTGTCTTGTGTGCCTCAGGGGAACTCAACAGCTTTCAGAGGCAGACATGGCTACAGCAGGTTCCAGCCAAGATGACGAGCAGCCCGGACCGTCCCGCCGTAAACGGCAGCCCAGCATGTCGGAGAGCATGCCTCTGTACACGCTGTGCAAGGAGGACCTGGAGAGCATGGACAGAGAAGTAAGGAGCGCTGGTGCTCACGTTTACTACTTATCTCACATCCTCGCACCGTGGTCAGCTTTAAGGGTTGCTTGTCATTGCCTCAGTTGTCTGTTGTAGATTTAAACCAATCGCATACGGCTTGCTTTGGTCCTCCGCTGCACAGTGACGTGCCCAGAGGTAGAGCGTGTCAGCGTCGGCACCTCAGTCACACCGGCAAATTGCACATGGTTGCATCATCACAGAGGGTCACCTGTCAACCCGCGGTGTCGCTTTCATTAGCAGAAGGCAGTGCGTATTTTACATTCTTCCTAAGAAGTCCTGGCTCATTATATGAATGCGAGTTCATCACACATAGCTCGGGTTGCACATTGCAGACATCGGCTCCAGCGCCTCTGCGGCGCGTCCTAGCATGCTGGGTTTGACGCTGGAGTGCTCTGCAGTCATTTGTGACTGACAGAAGTACAATCAAACCCCTAGAAGGAAAGGAAATTATAAAATCCTTTGATATTCACTCTATTATACCAGACATCCATTTTTCTATTCAAATCCCCAATGTGCTGTCATTTGAGTCCTATCTACTCTTGGTATTCCTGTATAGCAGTTCTCTCCTGTTCCTGCCTGCCAGGCAGGTGAAATTACTGCTAATGTTTGAAGGCTATCCACCTCCAGCTTTGATAATGGTCTTTAATGGAGTCTGAACGCCACTAATGTAGATGGAGGGTGGTGGGGGAGAGGTGAAAATCTGTTCAGCGCAACTTGGCAGGTGTACTTGTGTGTCTATTTGACTGGTGAAAAGTAGAAAGAAATCTTCCAGAAAAAATTTGAAAACTGTCTGCTGCTAAAGACCAGGCATGCAATCGTGTCACCTTTTGGCGAAATTAAACGTTTTCAATCTAAAATATGCCACTTATGTGATTCGTGCAAATCAGATGAGTTTTTATTTTTATGGGGAGGGGCATTGTTCAAAATCTACAATCTGTTGCAGCGCTGTCTGTTTAAACAAAGATTTTGCAAAATGCTCATAAGAAATCACCAGAATGCAGGGCATTAAGTATTTGATGCCCAAAATATTCTGAGGAAGGATTGATTTTATTACAGCACTCTTTTTGGGTAGGAGTCTATTAGCATGGCACATCTTGATGTGGCAATATTTGCCCACTCTTTACAAAAGCGCTCCAAATCTGTCTGATTGCGAGGACATCGCCTGTGCACAGGCCTCTTCAGATCACCCCACAGATCATCAATTAGATTCAGGTCTGGGCTCTGGGTGGGCCATTCCAAAACGTTAATCTTCTGGTAAAGCCATGCTTTTGTGGATTTGGATGTGTGCTTTGGGTCATTGTCGTGCTGAAAGATGAACTCTCTCTTTATATTCAGCTTTCTACTGCACACCTGAAGGTTTTTTGCCAATATTGCCTGGTATTTGGAACTATTCATAATACCCTCCACCATGACTAAGGCCCCGGCTCCAGCAGAAGAAAAACAGCCCCAAAGTATGATGCTGCCACCACCATGCTTCACTGTGGGTATGGTGTTCTTTGGGTGGTGTGCAGTGTTGTATTTGCGCCAAACATACCTTTTGGAATTATGGCCACAAAGTTCATCCTTTGTTTCATCAGACCATAACACATTTTCTCACGTGATTTTTGGGGACTTGGATGTTTTGGATAGATAAATAGATAGATACATTTACGTGTGAGTGTTGAGTGTCTTTTTTGGATACTTGCCTAACTTGTCTGGGCTTGTGATGTTAAAATGAATAACTGAACAGTTTTGCTGTTTTCATCGTTCTTTGTGCTGAGTGGTTTGTTGTTTTATGATTGTGGCAAATAATTAATTCACAAGGGAGCCCGTCTTTGCGTTTCATACCATCTGCCTACTGTTGTTCAAAGATTCCTGTTGCAAGGCTTTTAACTGAGCCTAGCCAATGATACAAGTCTATCTACTGCCAACCAGGCTTTATTTGAGTTCTGTTGGCATTCTAGGAAACTATTCTAATGGGAAATGTTTACCTGTACTACCTAATTATTGGGATTTTCAACTCCAGAACATGACATGGCAATACTGCAAACTTCCGTATGAACTGTGCATGATGAAATATAATTCATAAAAATAACAAATGAATCATAGTTCTAATTTATTGTATTTTAAGGCACATCGTTAATTAAACATTTACAGTAGTATTAATCTGTCTATGCTGTACAGTATGTAGTAAACTTTCAATTTTATTTATGTTTTAACCTAGACAATTAGCTGCCGGTCATCCACCGTGCTAGTAAATAAGCCTTTGTTAGTAATTAGGGGAACGACACAGATGACAATATGAAGAGTCACGCTTTAGATGACTGCTGTATGGGGTTTAGGCCTAATAGTTTGATTGACTCCTTAAGCCCTCCTACCATCTCACAGTCAGAAAGAGCTGTGCCATGCCTTTCTGTAAATAGACGTTCACTGCTATTTATTCCCTCGATGTGCTGGAGAAAGCACTGCTGTGCCACACCATGCCAACTGTAAACCTCTGACCTAGATGTGATGCCAAAGTCAACGGCTATTTCGCTTTTCCCCACTTAATTTTACCTCCCATATACTATGTATCTATCCTTTACTGTCTTTATGTCCCTGTTTGAAAGCACTTGTGTTGTTATTATATTAACTCCTACATGGGGGTCCGGACGATATTGTTTGCTGTTTAAATGGAATAGCCAGACAACGTAATATTTTCTACATACTTTTTCCAATATAGCTTATTTAATTTCAGAGTTCATTGTGAGGCCATGCACTTTTCCCTGTCTAGGAAGAATCAGCTGGGTTGGTTCAAAGTTCTCCCATCAGACATGCATATATTTTCTATTCAAGCTGACATATGCATGCATGCATACATCCAACATAGTAAAAGACAATCACATTCTATCATAGGCATCCTGAATTGTTGCTCATTGCTGCATGTCTTACATGAAATGAGGAGGAATGTTATTTCCACATATA
Source organism: Forbesichthys agassizii (assembly GCA_026546735.1). Taxonomy (NCBI): domain Eukaryota; kingdom Metazoa; phylum Chordata; class Actinopteri; order Percopsiformes; family Amblyopsidae; genus Forbesichthys; species Forbesichthys agassizii. The sequence goes on along the minus strand of JAODLL010058627.1, from coordinate 2,317 downwards.
GCTCCCCTGTTTGTGCCCATTAGACCTCATCATGGCTGCTGCAGGAAGCGGGGTGGAAATTGCATTTCTATTATTAATCTGAATATAAAGTACATAATGTCTGTAGTTGTTCCAGGCCTTTTTCCATGATTGTGACTACAGCTCCAGCGGGTGGGAATCTGTGTGGAACAGATTGAAAATCTTCTTTTTCATTTGTTGTTGTTTACTAGGACTACCCAACTCAGTATTTTGTCAGTTGAATCTGATCTGGCAGTTCAATATGATGATTTTGACTATTTGTTTCTTTTTTTTCATATGCCGGTAGCCTAAGCTATGCTATCTGGCAACCAGAAAACTGACTGGTATGAGTTTCAGTGTTTTATTTTGATCACATTAACAGTCAAATGCAAGGCGAGTCATACAATAGCCTAGCACAGCCTAGCATTGAGTCATATGGCTAATGTGATTGGTCTAGGCTAATATAAGCTATAGCTGATTTTAGCACAAGGCGACAATGAAAATTTAAATAATATAATCAATGATTCGTGCAGTTCTATTTTGAATGAAACCATAGCCAACAGCTAGTACTTCAGCTGGCCAAACATGGCCTAGCCACCAGTCAGGATGTTATAGGCTGTGTTTACTCAATGTTAAGCTTTAGCATGCAAACTTTTGCATGCCAACTGCTCCTTGAGAACCACTGCATTCTAACGTAGGTCCACTAGTAGTGTTTTGTTAAGTTTAAACACTTTAACATTAAACTAGAAACCAAAGATAAATTTGCATGTAATGCCTCGCTTGTATGCTTCACTTGTATTTGGCTTGGTTTACCAGATACAGTACTAGGAGGTGAAAAATGAGTTCGTGCAGAGCTAAGGGTTTCTATTTTTCCTTTTTGTGCTGGAGGCACAACTAGCAACTGGTTATTCCATCGGTTGTGTTGTGGCTTTGTAATATTGGATTTCTGTCCTTAAGGAGTTGGCTAGGCACACAATTGAACGCCTATATTATGTGTGGCTGTTTTGTCAGGTACATGTCCTACAGGGAGCAGTCTAGCATGGCTTATTAGCCAGGTGATGAAGAGCCAGGTGTAACCCTGAGCCAGTAAATCATTGGCCACCATAGCTTGTACCCTGCTATAGCAAAGAGTAATAGTTTGACTCCCAGAAAGGGTATCTTGTAGATGCAGTGTATTTTAAATGTCACCCATTTTAGCCTCCCCTCTGCTAAAGGGTTGCCTGTGACATTCGTGAACCATTCTGGAACTTTATAGCAAAAAGGGAACAAGCTGTCTTAATTGGCTTCACAGTCCCTATCTGAGTCAGGTAGACAGGCTGACTTCTTAAATGTCACAAGCAGTTATACTGGGGTATTTGTCAGCATACCCGTTTGCCAGTGCCATGTAGTTCTAATGTCCCAGCAATGAAGGTAAACAGTGGTGCTCCCAATGGTATTTGAAAACCACTTCCACCTGAGTGTTGTGTGATACCTGTAAGCCTCCGCATCCTCATATCTCAAAGGCTAGAGGACACAGTGGTGTATGCATTGAGGGGTGAAAACCAGAGGGGCGTAAGTGACATTTCTCTAACTTTAGGAGGACCAAAACTAAATTTAAAAATTCACATGCGCCTTTTGGTACATTTGGTACATTTCATCTAAATGCATGGGCCCATCTGATGACAATATGAACAAAGCATTACATACAGTTTAAAATAAATAATATATTTTGATAAAATAAATATATTACATGAGAAATCCTTTACCCCTTGCTTTCCAAGTATAAATGTCTAACTGCCAAAAGGGTGTAAATGCAGTAACGCCCTTTTGACACCAACTGGCTTAGTATGTTCAGTATTTTGTCTTTTGGTTTTTAACGAATAACTCCAAATTGATTAAGAATTCACTTGTACCATTTGGCAATTAGAAAGAGCTCATCAAGAGCTTTCATTTGATATATACAGTATCTAACAAAAGTAAGTACACCCGTCACATATTTGCAAATATGTGAGCATATCTTTTCATGTGACCACAATGAAGAAATGACACTTTTCTGCAATGTAAAGTAGTGATTGTACAGCTTGTAGAACAGTGGAAATGTGATGTCCCCTCAAAATAACACAACACACAGCCATTAATGTCTAGACCGCTGGCAACAAAAGTGAGTACACCCCTAAGTAAAAATGTCCAAACTGGGCCCAAAGTGTCAATATTCTGTGTGGCCACCATCATTTTCCAGCACTGCCTTAACCCTCTTGGGCATAGAGTTCACCAGAGCTTCACAGGTTGCCACTGGAGTCCTCTTCCACTCCTCCATGACGACATCACAGAGCTGTTGGAT
>JAODLL010058616.1:0-18241 GCA_026546735.1 Forbesichthys agassizii | reverse complement strand
TTTTTTAGAGAGGTGCATGTCAGGCGACAACACACGTTCACCGCAGAAGCATCAATTGGCTTTTACTCCTGACCGAGTGACACGGTGTCCCCCTGAGAAAGGCACCCAACCACTGGTTGAACGGCACCTTGTTTCATACACCACCACCGTATGAAAAATGCAGTCCGTTCTCCATTTTTATTAACTGCCGTGTTCTGGGTGCTGTGAAAAAGGCTTTCTCAGCACAGTCCCACGGTGTGTGTGTGTGACAGGGGTTAGCGGACAGGACAAAGAGAGATAGACCCACAGTAGACCTGTGCTGGGATGACCGTCCCAAACCCAAAAACCACAACACCCCGACACACACACACGCACTTTCCCATAATCCACGCTGGCTGCGTTTATGACTTAGCTTATCTTCCAACCAAATTTGTTAGGAAAACGGCCGCAGTAGTTTGATATTCTTATCTGGCCACAGGCAGGAAACCGCCATGTGCAAAATCCCCCCCCCATATTCTGTCTCAGACTCCGCCTCCGGTTTCTACTGTAGAGTCTAGAAAATAGCTAAATAAACAAGTGCAAGGAGGAAACTGCAATATGAGTATGGCGCTTTTAGAGGGATATTCCTCAATGGCGTTAAAGTGTCGTCCCCCCAGAGCCCACGATCTTCACGCCAGTCACTGAAGCACATCTACATGGGTGTGGCCCTTCCACACGGTTTAAACACAAAACGTTTGCGTGTTGTCGCTTGGTTGAAACCGGGGAGGGCTCCCGTCTGTGCACATGCAGTAGAGTTTAACAACAGTTAAGCTGGCATGGAAATGTGGAGTTCTGGGAATGCAATAATAATTACGTTGTTAAAGTTAACTCTTTAAATGCTCGAGATTCAGGGATACAAATAAAACACAAACAAAACAACCTATTGGCTGGCACTGGTTGGCACATCACAACAAACACAGGTGCCCCTAACCCTTAGCAGTAGTACCTTAAGAGCACAACCACTTTGTGATTGTGCCATTTGCAGTTTGAATTAAATACTGATAATCAAACGTCCAGGCACACTTTTCAAAACTAAATACGCATACCAAACTGGTGTGTTGTCTTTTTCCAGGCTCAACTGGTGGCTATTTGTTTCCAAAACAACAGATAGGCCCACACACACACACACGAGCGTATCGCTAAACTGGTTGCCAGTGTGTCTGCAACATGTCGGGGACAAAACGCCCTTGACTAACTACGGTGGTTATGTGGTTATGCATTTGCCATTGGGTCTGGTCTCTTGATTGACCGACAGGCCGCCTTGCTGGGGAGAAAGCCCTGACTCCTGAATAACACTCAGACTCCTGAATAACACTCAGACTCCTGAATAACACTCAGCGCTGTGTGAAACACCGAATGGCGTTATTGAATGCAACAGCCAGGCTGCCTAATGCATTTGCCAGGAAAAGGACAGGGCAACATCAAAACTGCCATCTTTTATCTTTTCCGCAGGCGTTCAGGCAAACTATATGTAACGGACTTGAGATGCACAATCATGGAAACTGGCAAACTCACTACTTCCATTATCAGAGTCCAATCATTCTGCCGTTTCACTTTGGTTTAAAGCCACACAACCAACTTCCAACTGTGCCCGCTCCCCATTAAATAAACAAACTAAACTATCTGATCTCTTGTGAGGCTTCTTTATGGACAAGCCTTCGTCCTGCAACAACGCGACACTGACGAAAGCGAAGCCACCAAAATGCTAATTTGCTACGCTGGTTTCTTTTGTGGTCTTGGAAATCTATGTTCAATAAACTGTAACTGCACTCCAGCTGTGAGCCTGACCCCACCCACTACACAACTATTGGACAATTCTAAAACAGTGTGTGTGTGTGTGGGGGGGGGGGTGATCGTTAACGTATTTGACGCGTAGAACCGCTTTACAGCCCATGAAATGCAGATATTAAGTATTAACGCCAGCATTGTCTCGTCACAGCTCAATCCTGTTACTTGGCTTACAGCTACATTCTACGGTGCAGTTACACATTAAAACGCCACGTGCTCCCTTGGTATCCGCTTCAGAGCACCTTTAGCCAAAAAGAGAGCCTACAGAAGCTCATTTATTCACACTGCAATATAAATAAACATTTTAAATACTGACTTGCACACCAGCTATATTTATGTATTCATGGATGGTTTGTTGTTAATGCTATTTGTCTATTTCCCATGTGTGTGTTGTGAGTGAGCCCTAAACCTAAGACCATGTTCTATGGCTCTGTGACAGATAAAGTTCTTTTGAATTAGATTTGAATTAGATTCATCATGTCCATCGCTTCCTACCTTGGTAGGCTGGGGCGTGGAGAAGTTAAGCCAGGCGGGGACAAAGTCATGCTGCGCCATTTAGGTCCAGTGTTTCCGGTCAGTGGATGGAGGTGTCAAACCTCATGGCCAGGATCTGCGCAGACACAGTAAAGTATTTAGAGGGCCAATTTCAAAATAAAAGAAATAAACAATTTGCATGAAGCTGGTATATCTTCTTATAAAAATATAACACTTCAGGAAAGAAATGTTTACATCAAATGTAGGTAGAAATGTGTTTTATTAATAGCAATTACATAAAGCATGTGATTAATCAGGATAACATTTGAATTGCGTCTGACAGCCCTATAATTAATTATAGACATATATATTAAATGAACCAAGCCTGCGATTGCAGTGCCTGATAGTTGGTCCAATATCACTACTGCATCGGCCCTCATGCCTCTTGGCCCAGCAAAGTCAGGCCGATGGGGGCATCGCGCATCCCTTACCCCAGAGTCTGTGGCCCTGAAGTCCTCTGCCTCCTCACGCCCGACGACGACTCGCGGCACTCAGAGTCTGTGCGCCGGCAGATGGAGAGGTCCGGGCGGCCCGATGCCTTCTCAACCTCCTCCAGGACAGCACGGCCCCTTCACTAAGAGGCAGAGCCCCCTCGTCCAGGGTGAGGCGCCCCGGGAGACTGATCAGAAAATGGGGCCGCGCGGGGAGGACCCGGGACGATGATCCAGTGGGCCAGAGAGCAGATGTGGGCTGAGGAGGACAGATTATCCTCGTCCTGACGAACAGCTTTCCAAGCGGGTGACGCTTTCTGGTGGTGGTGGGAAGGAAGGGGAGGGGTGTGTGTGTGTGTGTTTTATAAGCGCTGGTGTCCGTGACAACCCTGGGTACGTCCCGGGGCTGCCGTGCTTGTTGCGTGCTGATAGAGATCTCGATTGACTGACAGGTGATTTGTCTAGACAAGGAACGAGGCAGGGCCGGGCTGCCTATCAGTGCAGCTGTGACACTATGACATCAGACCAGGATAAAATATGTGGGGGGGGGGAAGAAGAGAAGAGATGGCAGGCCTCCTGCCACACTGTGCCAGCTCGTTTTGAAAGACCTTCTCCTTTCACCAAATCATCTTAAACTGCAAATAACGCATTCAGAAATGAAGAAAAAAAAAAAAAAAAAAAAAAAAAAAAAATGCTGGGTGTTTTTTTCCAATGGAGGGTCCCTGAATACCAGCGCTCACCTCATTTAACTGGTGAAAAGACTGTCCAAGCTTGAAGAAAACAATGATTCAAAACTCAAAGTCACATGACAGTAAGGGGGGGGGGGGGGCTAAGTGTTACATCGCCGTCATCTTTCGCTTTGGTTAGTGAAACCGGGATGCTGTGACACGGTGCATTATAATGCCGGTTTGTCTTCAAACGTTGCACATTCACATTGGCTACAGGCAGCTGAAGTGTCTGCGGTCGTCTGGTCAAAGCAATAATAAGCAATAGCTCATATTTCATAGATGAGAGTGCTGTCACGGTATTAGGGCAATTTTACACAAACCGAACGTTATCCGTGTGGATCTGCTGTATCAAAAGGCTGAAAATCGACAGCTCCATATACTATAGGGAGCCGCCAAATATGCAAATTAATTTGGTTCCTTAGACCAAAGCGCTGAAAGACAGAATGGGCTCCTATAATCTCCCAGGCGGAAGGATTCCCTCTGTCCTTGCTTGACTTCTTTCCTCCTTGACTTTCAAGCATAAAAAGAAACTGCAATCTACCTAAGCAAGTTACTTTTGGTCCTCTCGTCGGATGTCGGGCAGGTGTTTATGTGGTATCTGCAGGGGAACAGACACAACCTGCAAAAATGAAGAAACAAAAAACAGCAATTAATACACAATAGAATGTGAAAGAATTCATAAAAAGTGTTCATGCAGCCTATAGCATAAAAATAGACGCATTTTATATGTTTTGCATCACAAATTTAACATTATTTTATTAGAAAATATGATGTAGGTAATGCTAAAGTGTTGCGTGGGTATAGGGCAAGCGTGGGGAAGATTTTTCACTGGAGCGCTACATTGAAAATGTCAAGAGATCACAGGTTACACTACTTTAAAAAAAAAAAAACAACAACTCAACAATTCACTTAATGTTTGTAACAGTAAATCAAGTAACAATCTGCAGATATATTTTGATTTTCTTTTATTATTATTTAAATGTTTGATCTATCACAGGCCTTATAGAATGTCTCAATGGGCCAGATATGACCACAGAGTTGCTTTGCCCAGGTCTGGTATAGGGTCAAAATATGTTGATGTATAGAAACATATTTTGTATGTTGTATATTTTATACTTTATTTTATACTTTAGGACTATTTTAAATGTTGTACATAATTATATGTAAAATCATGTAATGTATAATGATATACAGCTTCACGGAGTACACAGATTATATATTAATGTACTTTTGGTTCAAAAGATGAGATGGTTTGTGTCCGATTTTTAAAACAACTTTTTAAAGTTTGAAAATCACTTGCGGACAGAGTTTCTAGTCTTTACCTCTGTCGTCTTGACTACAGCACATCTAAACAGGCAAGAACCGGAGTCATGCAGTGCACTAATAGGCCACCACTCTACGGTATATTTCAATCACTATCAACCAGCAATAAAACTAAGAGTAAAATAGACAACTCAATCTGTTTAGATCAAACAGCCTCATAAGCCACGCAAGTCACAAAGCAATAGATGCTATTAATTCATTATATTGTTACAACAACCTTGCAAAATGTATGCAAATAACTCACACTGGCATTATTACGTAAGATATCAACTTTACAGTGCAAGTAGGACTGAACAAGATATGGACTCTAGACTCGCTCGCTGCGTACATAGTCCATTACTGTGCGGTACATACAGTTGAAGCAATGATTTTAATGGTCGCAATTATAATGCAAATCATGAGTCTTTTTGATTACGATTTCAATTCGTAGGTTAACGTTCACGTACGGTTAAGTCCCAAACAGCCAGGTGAGCGCAAAAGCTGCTCTGGACAAATAAAACATGCACGCTTTAACTCCATTCCATCCGACAAGCGTACAATTGTAATGTACGGCAGCAAAACAGTGGTGGCCGCTAGCTAAACGACGTTAGCACTTTACACTCAACTCTTGTGCTAACTTAGCTACCGTAGCATGGCAATTGTTAGCAGTCAGAAAGTGGCTCCAGTAAGCTAACGTGTCAAATAGTAACAAGACAGTCCAAATAAACCAATTATGTTAAGTAACTCACCAATTCAAAAACGCATCGCATAAACTAAATGTCACCCAAACTACATACATAAGTAGCTGTCACCTTTCTACCAAACAGGTAAACAGTGCTTGCTTCGTTGAAACAACACAGTTTCAAAATGGCTACCTCAACAGCGGCACCACACATTCATCGGTCTGCTAATGCTAGCCAGCTTAGCTACCAGTAGCTTCTAAATGTCATGACGATGCCCCCGTACCTTATATTGAGAGAGAGATAGTCTGCTCGAAAAATAACATTGAGTTGTACGTCTCATCAAATAATATTAACGGGAAGATAGTATCTTCTTATAACTATCCACCTCCTGAAAAGTGGCGGTTGGTGTTTGTTTGGTTTTAGGAGCGCTAACCACTGGCGGTGGTACAGGAGAACAGCCTGAAGTTGCGTTCACGTTCTGTTAGGATTATGTAACCTATCTATTGAAAGATATACAGTGTTTGCTCTGTTCCCAGGCAGAAACGCGTGCGTTGTACACCTAAACACACTTTTAATAAAACAAATATATATGTATACAAATGTAATCACACATTTAGGAGAAACCATATTATAATATATAATTTAATATCGTATATATTGAAAATGTTCTATTCAATTTTCTTTTTGCAAACATAACTTTTGTAAAGTATGCAAATACAACTCATTCGCATAAGGGTTAATTATGGAAAACTGTAAAACGGTTTGTGTTGTATTTTTCACAGAATAGGTTTGTCCTATTACACTGTTTGAGTAAGTGGTCTTGAATGCAACTCACCTTCCTACTCCTGCGACAGCCAGTCAAACTAGTCGAGTTGTCGAATTCTAGATTTGTTCACGGATAAGAGCAATAGACCATTTATTCGAATGCAGATACATTGATCTAAGGCCTAAGTAGAAGATAGTCCGGTTAAAAATAGTTTATAGAGCTTGCTTCTCTTATTCTCCACATGCGTACTGTTAACGCTGTCTACAAATACAAACTATATACTTGACCTGGTTTTAAACAAAAGGTGAATATGCTAGTTTTGCCACTATTGTATTTGTAATTCAATAAATATCTATTATTTTTTAGTTTGATGTAGCATTAGCCATCATATAGCTGAACGCTATAATATCACGTTAATCTGCAATTTATCAGGTTAATCGGTTGAGGCATTGGAAAGTGGTGAATTAATATTTATAGATTCATTGGTAATTCACCACATGCCAAGGCTTTATGTGTTAACTTCTGACATCACAGCATATTGATTATTTACCATCATTAAACACTAACAAATCTGTTTATTTTTTAGATTGAAAATGTTCCCGTTTGTGTGGAGGAAACACTTGACTGCTGGGGTAAAAATGAATTAAATGTTATATACAAATGTTTTTCGAACGATTTACACAATCATTTTATTTAAAGTATTGTGTTCTCAGGGACCAACTTGGAGGTGTCTTCAACAAGTGATCAGGCCACCAAACTGTCAACATTTACACAATCAAGCCTCCTCTTCGTCAACGCTGCTCTCCAGGGCAGCCTCTATTAACAAACGCTGGAGCCTCACACCCATCACCTCCCGTCTCTGTCACCATGGGAACCAGCACGGCCCCCCCAAGAGGGAGGAAGTCTTCAGTATGAAGACCCTCACGCAGGCCCCCAAGCCAGCCCTGTACGTCGGTTTATCCAGCCTCGCCCCCTTTCTGTGCGCGCCCGCTTTCATGGCCGCCACGCAGTCGTTTTGCCCGGAGGTGGCGTTCTCGCAGGTGGTTTACGGGGCGTGCATCGTCTCCTTCCTCGGAGGGGCGCGGTGGGGGTTTGCCCTCCCGCAGGGCAGCCCTGCCCAGCCCGACTGGATGAACCTGGGCAACGGCTTGGTGCCCGCGCTGCTGGGCTGGCTGGCGCTGCTGCTCTGCAGGGACAACGTCACGGAGGCCGCCCTGGTGGTCGTAATGGGCCTGGGGCTGTCACTGCACTATGACCTCACCCTGCTGCCAGGGTATCCTGCCTGGTTCAGAGCCATGAGGACGGTGCTCACTCTGGTGGCCACGGTGTCACTGGTGGCTACCCTGGCGTTTAAGAGATTCTGCCCCGAAAGGAAGCTGAATGGACCCTAGAGACAGAGCTTGACTTGAGGTTCTGTTGATATCAATGTGAGAGTTTAGAGCCAGACTATCCAGAAAAGAGTAGGGGGGGTTATAAAATGTCTGAGGGTCAACCACAAGTGATGACATCAATGGGAAGATAAAGATACCATTCAGTTGTTATACTAATCAATAGGAAGCACATCATTATCTTTACAGCAGATTCTCATGTTTGTGCAGGACAGGTGAATGACAACCAAGACCCATTCAGTTAATGAATGGAAAGTTCCAAATTTTAATGGAAGGAAAAAGCAGAATAATCCCTTTAAAATATATATATATATATATATATATATATACTTTTTTTTTTTTCTTTAAACAAACTCGCTATTCTATAAACACACTAATTGACATCTTATATTTATTTTTTCTTGTGAAAATCAATGTAATATTTCTAGAATTTCACATCAGCCATTGATAGGTTTGATTAAAAGTGTGGACCTTTGGTGTATGTATATAAAATGTTTAACATATTTACAGAGAAAGTTGTCTTGCCTACAAACCCCCATATTAAATGTTATATATCGATATATGGAAAAACTAGATCTCCTTGAATCAAGACTTCTAATTAGGAAGTATTCCTGTGTGTTTAGGCTTGAAATACCCCTTGGTTCAGTTGATTTGGCTAAATACACATCAAGTCACGTTTATTTTTATAGCCCTTAATCTCATTGCAGTCTCAAAGACTTTACAGCCTATATTTCACATGGAAACAAACACCCCCTTGACCTGCTCCTCCCCACTGGCAACGAATAAGTTACATTTTTTTTTAAACCCATGGGAGAAAAAATGGAGGAATACTTTCGGACGGGACCGCAGAGGGAGAAATCCACCTCTCCAGGACGGTTAAGATGCAATAGGTGATGATAAGCAAACCAGATTTAGCAATAATACTTTAATAATATATTTCACATTGTGCTGCAAAGGGCTAAAACATCAGAGAAATTTAAAGTGTTTTGTAAGTTAATTAAAAGTGGTCTGTCAAATGTACCATTAACAGACCCCACAGTAGTCCGAGGAAGTATTTTTCACAGACGCCACACATCTCAGTTTGGGTTAGGGTGGAGATATAGTGCTTCATTATGAGCCAATTAAACAGAAGGCGGGTCACTCGGTTGACTGTTGCCAACAAATATTGGTCAGGCTGGTGTCAAAGCAGGGTGCACACAACATATTTACAAGACTCATTTAAGGCTCACAAACAATTTAAATGTTTGAAAATACTTTAATATTGAAATCTCTCTCCTCTGTATCTATAACGGTCTACGCCCCAATACGCATAAAAGGAAACAAAATGTATACAGTAAGATCAATATGCTGCACGACTATACAAATCCATTTAATTCATAATTACATTTGACTCGAGAATCCTCACTCTGGAGGTATTGTAAAACATTGACTATTTGCATAAATTCTAGTCTAGCACATTTATTTGAGTGATATGACCCCAGTTGACTATTAGACATGCCTCTGGGCAATGAGAGACAGTGCTCCTCACCTGTGCAAAAGTATCTTCACAACACAGAATTCACTCTTCCAATACGCAACAGATTAATAAAATATAGTAAAGGCGTTCAGGTCTTTCATTGTTCTTGTACAGTGATTCAGCAAGTTGTCAACAAGACACACCTTTCAGCTGTAGCAGTATTAAAGTACAAAGTTTATATGGTTTGTTAGAAGTTGAATGTCGCAGGGCCCATGGAAGACTGAGCTAAAAAGGAGATACACCAATAAACAATCCTAGGCTCTTTAAAAGAAAAAAAAAGATATCTATGCATGTGTGTCAGTGGACTATTGGAGAACTAATTGAGCAAGAATGAGAAGACATTAAAAGAAGACATCCAGCATCAGATTTAAACAATCAGAAACGAAGAAATAGTTTCCTGTTTTCACCAAACAACAAAAGATCAGATTTGGTTTATGTTCATTGAACTGAAATGGTGCTCAAGGGAATGACTTCGGGTTTGGGGGAGATTTCTATTGGTGGTGACAACAGAGCAATACTGTTCATAGTCCACTGTGTTTTCAAAAATGAGAAAATGTAAGTAAAGACATAAAGCATAGCAAACATACAGTATAGCATCATTCAGTTCAAATAATTTACTCGAAATAACTTCTAGGTCAATGAGAAATGAACATAATCCTCTCACATCTAGCATGCATTATTTACAAGTAAGGGAACACCTCCTTGCATTGAAATGGTCACGTTTTCAGAAAAAAAAAAAGGCCTACCGCACCTTTAAACGTTGTTTTGCTAAAATACACATTTCCGGTGGCATCCCTCCATCTGTGGTCAGGCAAGGTGTTCAGAAGGCATTCACATCCCACCAAGGCCGTCAGAGCACAGCCAGGCCCCCGTCACAGCGGCTGGTGATCATGTTCCCAGCCTCGGTCCACGTGTCCAGGTGGGGGTCGTAGACCTCCACCGAGTCCACCGTCACCGGCGCCGAGAAGTCTCTGCTGGAGGCCCGGCCCCCGACGGCGTACAGCAGCCCGTTGACGGCCGACACTGACAAGCCCGCTCGTGGAGTGGACATGGGTGCCACCTCCACCCACTTCTCCTGTGGAACGACACGGCCCCAGATTAAAAATGTGGAATCGGCGATTGTAAGCTTATACATCTTTATTTTGGACGGGGTGGGGCCAGATTTAGCAAATGCGTTCCGCTAATAACTGCCCGTTCTTTGTGCGCGATGAAAACATTTAATCTGGTGTTTCTACACGGCCCTGTAAATGGGAACACAAACAGAGTGGTGCAGACTGCACCACACAACACTATCTCAGCCTAGAAGCCAGCATAGGGAGCACCCTATGGCTTTGAAGGAAGAGGTGTTTGGTATCAACAATCTTCCTCCAGCATTACTGACTCCACCTTTAAGGAGAGTCCCAGCGCACTAGACATTATAGTTATGAGCACCCTTGGTGAACATGTCCATAATGCTGAAGGCACACTGTAAGCCAATCTGGTTTGCATTAAATATGTAAATGTCGGTGTTTTGCCTGTAGGCATGGTGACTGCCAGCGACGACTGTATAAAGAGCCATTTGTGTCTGTCTGGATGTGTTAAACCATACAGTCGTCTTACTATTAGCCACTGATTTGTCTGTCAGGACATAATAATAGTTGAAAACAACCAGTTTTTTCCCCTCAATTGGCATGTGACATAATTATACTGAAGCCCTACTGGGTGAAGACATGCTACAGAGTCTTTACTCTTAGCTAGAGAGAGTGCTTCTGTCTGAAATGGTTTGCCATGTTCACGTCACAGTTGAACAGATGGCTAGTTCGAGAATGAAAACGTTCAGGAAATGTCACATTCAAATGTATTAAAAACAAGTGAGGTGAATCTTAAACCGTGAACAAGCTGAATGCAGTCATGCAAGTTCTGAAGATGCTGAGCCTGGTTGAGCCAAACTAATTCTGGACATTGGCGTTTTAAAAATACATCGCCCGCCTTAAGCCAACACAGCCACTAAAGGCCAAAGCCCACTGAATACGTAGACAAGCTTCAAGAGATGCCGGAGTTTAGAATGTAGTTCTATTTAACGGGGCGACGCCCACTGGCGATGTCTGACACGTAGCGACGCCCACGTTTAGAAAACGGTTCTATTTTTCGAGCGTCAAAGCCACAAAAATGCACCGAATCTCTCATTGTTGAGCTCCTCCGTCAGCTTTTCCTTTTACGCTTTGAGATGCATTCCATGACGCGCCACCAAAAGTCACCACCAGTGGGCGCCGGCCTCAACAGTGAAGTGCAGTGTCATCATCATCGCCCCCACCTCTTCAGCACAGTACTTCTCCACCGTCTCCAGGGACCCCAGCACCTCGTTCCAACCGCCCACGGCGTAGATGCAGTTGTTGAGGCAGGCCACGCCCACGTAGGCTCTCCGCGTCGACATGACGGGCAGGGCGCTCCAGCGGTGCGAAATCGGGTCGTACATCTCCGCTGAGTGCAGCTCCGCACCCTCGTCGTTTACCCCCCCGATCACATAGATGAACCCTGTGAAGAGACGAGGTCACCGGGGAAGTGCAAGAGACATACAGTGAGCATTTCTCAACCTGACGTGTTGTTATTCACAAGTCTATTTGGGGAGCCGTGCATTGAAAAGGTTTGTGAAGCACAAATACAAAATTAATGTAATTCCTACGCATCCAATATGTAAATGGTGTTACTCTTGACTACTTTAGTACTATTTATTTACAAAAGTCTAGGACCATATCTAAAACTAGGGATGGCACGATCAAAATGTTTCAGTCCCGATACCGATATCTGCACTTTGAGTATCAGCCGATACAGAGTAATGATCCGATTCCAGTGTTAAATTAAGATGGATTCCTCACTCTGACTGAGGAAGAAACTGGGAATCATGTTTTGTGTAAGGAACCATCATGCTTGAACATTGCTTTCCTAACTCTGTAAAACATAATGTTAAGATAAATGTATGGATCATATATTTCTAACTGATGAGTTATAAAATTAAAAATCATGTTTATGTTAGCTGTTAGTTTATGTTAACATGGGAGTCTATGGAGCTCGACTCTCTTTTGTAGCCAGCCTCAAGTGGCCATTTGAGGAAGTGCAGGGTTTTGGTACTTTTGCAATGTGTTCATTTCTCAGCACAGGAGGTTCCAGATTAATAAAAACTAATAAATGGGTGCGGTGCAGACGAACCTTGTAGCTCGCAGCAGCCAAAGTAATAGCGGGGAACCCCCATGCTACCGATCACCTCCCATTTGTTCTCCTCTGGGTCATAGCGCTCCATGGTTTTTCCGATCTCAGAACCGATCCACCCACCTACATGTACAGGACAACAGTGCGAGGCATCGTCAGCAACGCTGGAAGAATGAAACACCGTACTTTTATGTGATGGGCATTCTTCGTGCTACCTTTTGCATTGTGTGGTCAAGGGGAAGACTTATGATATCCGAATTCAATGTGTCGTAAGCGATTGTAAGCTAACGCACGTTACACGTCAAATTCACCAAATACTGTATTTCCTTGCAGTCTGCTAGTTGTTCTCCGTGTGCGTTGAAAAATAATAATAATCCGGTACGTCTACACAGCCCTGGCTCTGTAAATAGGAGACCGCATACGACAACAATGCCCTAGGCTTCGCAATGCGTTGCCAATGTGTGTTGGGAAGCTTCTAAGGGAGCACCCTATGACATTGAAGGGAGCGGTGTTTTTTGCTTTGATTCAAGTTCAAATATCAACATGCTTTCTCCAGAATGACCTTTAATAATCATTGTGTGTGTGTGTGTGTGTTTGTATTGAACGAGCATTCCTTCTGTATCATACCCAGTGCATATAGGGCTCCATGACAGGGGCAGGCTCCAACTCCACAGCGGGGAAAGTTCAGAGAGGCCACTGCAGCCCACTGCTTGGTCACCGGGTCGTACCGCTCTGTGCAGTCAAATATCATCGAGTCCTTCTCCCCTAGTGGACAGCAGCAGGACTGCAAGTCACAGGCTGGTAATCATATCACTATCACTGTCTATAAAAATGACCCCTGACCTCCCACCACGTAGATCATGCCCTCCAGCACGGCCACGCCCATGCCGCTGCGGGCCTGGTGCAGCGAGGACACGGTGGTCCAGTACTGGTTGAAGGAGTCCAGCCGCTCCACGCAGCTCAGAGCCCGGCTGTCACTCCAGCGACCGTTCTGCAGCCGCGTGTATCCTCCTGCACGCATGCACACACACACAAAAATATATTAAATATACACTTACACACACATGTACACACTGTACTGTATATACACGCACACATATTTTATATATACACACATACACACACACATATATATATTCTATAAGGCATGGCACCGATACGATGCTGAGATCGTAAATCGGTCCGATACTAACATAATTAGCTGGATCTGTATCTGTGACTATTGAACAGTTGCAACCTGGATCATGGGGCTAATCCAATTAAATTAATTTACATGCATAGGTCCACTGTCAAGCATCAGCCATGTCTAACCTATCCAGGCCACACCTTCTGGCTGGTCATACACCCAGGCAGAAGGTCATTGATAGTCACTAGACTGACCTGCCATCCTATTATCTACATACTGGTTCAATCTGATATGGTTCTACTCTTTGTAAATCTTTTTTCATACTTTCATTATTCTTGCTCAATTCTCTTCCAATGTCTACTGCATCATGTATTAAAAACCCTGGGATACAGCAAATAGCTTATATCGACATGCTGCCACAGTTTGCTTAAAGCTGTTAACATGAGAGAGAAGGCCACAGAACCTATAGCGTAGAGGTATTTTCTGGCTTTTCTCCTGGGTCTCATCCTGGCTGGCTGCAACAGGCTGTACGTCTTGTTTTCTTTGGGAGACTTGCTGAACTCTGTGTATTCCTTGAGGAGTGTCTGCAGCGCCACCCGCAGGTTGAAGTCTTCAATGCCTTCGTTGTGTAGCCAAGACACAGTCACAACATTTAAAGATAAAACATTTAATAATAATAATAATAATAATAATAATAATAATAATAACAACAAATACATAAATAAATAAATAAAACAAAAATAGCAAATAAATAACAACTAAATATATATTTATTCAGTAAAAAGTTTAAATATATATATATTATATTACAAGAGAAATCTTCAAACCTTCTATGTACTTGAAGAGCCGCTCTGGGGAGAGCAGCGGGAAGCGAACGGGATCCAGCACCTCCACCACGTTCTTCCGTCTCTTCGCTACGTCGTGCAGCACCCAGTCCATGGCTGCGGTGAACACCTGGTACTCGTCCTCGATACGCAGCTCCTCGCTGCGGAGCAACCTCACCAGCTGGTCCTTGGACAGGCCCCAGAACTCGTCTGAGACACACACCTAGATGTGGGGCTGTCTGTCAGCTGTGGTGGGCCAGGCTGGAGCAAGACGCTTGGGCTGCTTTATGTTTTACACGCAAATCGCACTACTGGATATTTACATTGAGGACATTCCATAAGTCCATAATAGTCAACTTTCTCCTGTATTAGCGGAATTCATATTCAAATGTTTGTTTGAAAGAACATTGCAGAGAGGGGAATCCTCTCAGATACAAACGGTTTGTGTGTGCAGTGTGTGTGTGTGCACATGCATGTGCGCATGTCGTCCAGCAACGCACCTCCAGGAAGTGGACGTGGATGTAACTCTCGGTGAACTTCAGCATCTCCACGCAGGCGATCTGCTCCAAGAACTGGAAGATGCCCACACAGTTGGAGGCCTCCATGTGGCCTTTGAGGAACTCTCCGCACATGGCCACCACCTCGCTCAGCTGCAGCATGTCCGCCGCTACCATCAGCTCCTGCACATTCTCCACCGTCACGCTGATCACGCCTGATGTGAGAAAGTACACAACCAACGACACTCTTTTTTGCATGAACACAATAACCATGTTGAATATGTTAAGCTTCCATTGTCGTGACTCTCTCTTATACTGGAGTACGACGCGGTACATATCGGCTCCCGCGCTCCAGCTGATTTTAAACATTCTTATTGGGTGAGATAAACGCAGGAAGTCCAATCATATGTAAGGAAGCTTGATTGAAATGCATTAGCACCGCCTTTATGACATAAACGCTTTTAAATTAAGGGGTTCCAGACTGATAGTCAAACCAAAGTTATTGGAATAACAAGATAGAGCATAATGCATTTCAATGGAAGCAAAAACGGAATACTTCTGATCTCTTAAGTGGGCGTGTCACTAACAGAATTTTGATGTAAAGGCTGAAGTATGCAGCGCCCAGACAGCTAAATCTATCATGCATGGCCTGAATCAAAGTCAATTTACCCCAAAACAGATTGCTACAGAAATACCTCAGATTGACATAGGTACTTTGGAATTAATGTTATATAAAATACCCATTAACGCCCCCAGAGAGAAATAATCGTCAATATTATGGTGAAATCCGTGGACCTCCCCATTGACTTGCATGGAACGCTAGATCGTTCTGGTCTGCATAAAGGGTGATGAATATCGAGAAATGCGTGGAGGATGAGGCTTCCCCACACCGGTGTAGATGAACTCCAGCAGACTCTCGAAGACCGCCGCCTCCACCCCTAGGATCTGGACCTCATCCTTGTCCGCCTCTTTCATCCCCCCGGAGAAGAGGGCAGAGAAATAGGGCGTGCTTGCGGCCAGCACCAGCCGGTGTACGCGGAACACTCGACCCCCGACCCTCAGTCCCACGTCGCAGAAGTCGCGGCGCAGCCGCATTTTGTTCATCTGGGCCAGGATGAGCCGCGCGTACCGCTCCGAGCACAGCAGGGCCTGCTGCTGCTCGGTGGGCGGCGGAGGTGCCACATCCCTGGGGTAGCCGGGCGTGGGTTCGCACAGGGTAGAAGACATTGCGGGAGGAGGGGAAAGAGTTCGGTCTGACAAGCAGGGAGGAGGGGGGTCCTGTATTACCAGCCACTCCTCCTCTACAAATCCACAGCCCCGCACAGTCGCAGGCTCATGACCTCCTCCTAGAGGCAGCAGACAGCAATAACAACAAGAAGAAGAAAGGTCAGTTGTACACACTGTCAACAATACGGTAGAATTTGACTGAGATATTAACTTCAGGGCAACAGCTTCAGGGGTCAGTTCACTGGTTAAGCACAAATGTCGCCTGAAGTTAATAATGCATCCTGTATAAAGAGGATCTTGCAAATGGAGTAACTCCATATAGTTTATCAGAGTAACAATTTGTCACTGTGGTTTGTGATTGTGATGTTAATGTGATGTAGTTATTGCAATAGCTTCCTTGCTGCGCGTTATCTCTGACGGCACAACGAACGGCTGTAGGCTACACCCCGAGCTGATTATGTAAACAGTACTGGTACACAGCCTGTTAGCTCAGCAAGCTACTGCAGCCTGGAGGGATGCTTTCAGCCTGGAAGAATGTTGTTGTTGGTAATATATACATTATGACACACCACTAAACAAACTGGCTGAGTTATTTTCCTTACAGTCTTGCAAAAACGTTATGTTTGTGCGTTTTTCTTACTGAAGTTACTGACCGGTGCAGGATACTTCCGTCTCTCGTCTGTTTGCTGTAAATCGATCAATCTAGATCGACTGGTTAGCCTAGCAGCAGGGCATCCTACAAGCCTTCAACAAACATGTCATTACCAATGAACGAATAATACGGATATAGCGTAACTCGATAGAATTCTGAATATATCTATATATAAATAATAATAATAATAATAATAATAATAATAATAATAATAATAATATACATTTAACACTTTGTTTGCTGTTAACATGTAATACCGCCAGATGGCTACATTGCCTTTGATACTATATCCAACGATATTTTTCACAAAATCATAATATTTATAATATGTATTATTCCGTGTATTTCTTTACATTTTTTATCAACTCTACCAACACAGCCAACACACATAAAATAGTATACTTATATATTAGTCTTTATCCTTATTTTGTCTGATAGTTCTGTTTATTTTGAGGGCATTCAGCGTGGCCATTGTGTAAGATAACTTTTTTTCTTCATTTTTTTCCTTCATTTTTTACACAATTAGAATCGCAAGTCAATAAAGCTACACTATTTATGTCTCTCTGTTAAAACGTTAAATTAATGTAGGCAGTACAACATAAGTATTCAGTAGTAGCGAACCAGCTTGGGAACTTAAAACAAAATAACGGTATAGATGTGTGTGGGTTGTATGCTGGTGAGAACGATTTTTCTTGTCATTTTTTGTTTAGCTCTAATCTTCCTCTAATTCGTTTGACTTTGTCAATAAAAAACGTATACGTATATTCACCATTGTAGCGTGTGTTAAATACCCGTGGTGCTACACAATAAGTGTAGTACTACGAAGGAGTTAATTTTCTTCATCTCTTGCTTTTTGTGTTGCTGTCTGTTACAAGCATCTCTTGTTTAACAGGTTTTAGCAGATGGGTGAGGTGGTTGAAAACGAATTAAAATGTCATTGTATCTGTTGCCTGCCACTGAAAATACCTATGAGATGTTGTGTAATTATTTTCTGGCATCTATACAGAGGGGATTGAAAAACTACTTTCAAACACTTTCACCACTTGTCTATATAACCTGTTTTGTCCTTTTTTGGAGGGCAAGGTCATATGATCGCAAACATCACAGTTTTCGTTAACACAGACCTGAACCTTAAAAAAAAAGGAAACATGCTTCTCCCATAATCTCCTATTTAGTGTAATTGGTTACTGTGATGGCCATTATATGGAAGGCAGTACCACATCTGTCTTTTTCGATTAGGATGCTGCCACCCTGATAGCCTTGAAGAGAGGAGACCATTGTGAATGGGAGCGTCAACTTAACATGATGGTGGTAATTAGAATTCACCTAGCTCTTTACAGGATGAGTCGCCCTCAAACCAGGGCTGGACATGCCCTGGTTGATAAGGAGATGACAACAACGGCATGCATTGTTGGGGACGTTGGCAAGGTACTTCCACTACCTTATTTTGACAATTGTAACGCTGCGGTGTTGGAGGCGAGTGCAAACGAACGAAAAAACAACGGTGTAACGAAAAACAGCCACGAGCCCTTGGCTCGTTATTTAATAAACTTAACTTAACGAAACTGAACAAAC
>JAODLL010058605.1:0-15559 GCA_026546735.1 Forbesichthys agassizii | reverse complement strand
TAAACACCCCCCCCCCCCCCCCCCCCCCTTCAACCCACACACACACACACACAGAGATACAGTTAGGATTCGATGTAGCACTGCATCTGATTTCCTCCATCTGACAGACTCATAAGGCCAACTCCTATGAAACAAACAACATATCGAATGTCCTCATTCTAAAGTTGAGCTACTACTCCCATTCGTCTACCTGAGGATGCCGGGCTGACTGGAGATTTACACAAGGATTTGCAGCCGCCCGTGTTTCCGTGGATGTAATGGTTTGACCTGGGGCACTTTCAATCTGAAATTAGTGTGCACCGTTTTGGTATGGGTTGAAGGACGCGTTCCCTCTAAGCGGTATGAAACTGTGCGCCATGGGCTTAATAGAACGTATTTGAGTACTTGATTAAACTGTATTTTGTGGATTTTTTTCAAGCAACCAACAGCTTGCAAAAAAGATAACAGCACTTGATAAGCATGTTAATATTCCAGTCTAGCAAGTTAACTTACTGCTAACTCAGATAGTAGCAGTAGCTGTACACTGCTTTTTAAACTAACAGGTAGTTGAGTCATCATGGAACTGTAAACCAATATATGAATATAAACCCCACCATATTAAAATGGAACAATGGACCTAACGGTTGTAACAGTGCATAACGTATCAAAACAGGGTGTTCAACCATAGAACTATATATGTTCAACGCATCACTGCTTCTGGTTAAATAGATGTTTCGTTTTGTCCTGGGCGGAACATGGTACTGGTGTCTTTTCACTCAGGCCTGTCCTAGACCAGGTCATGGAGACGAGCACCAGGTCAGGAGACAAGCGCAGCGAATAACTGAGAGAGTCAGTGATTTCTTTGGCCTTTGGACACTCTTCACACCGTAATTTACACGTTGCCATGGAAGGCAGTCAAAGGACAACGAAGGCTGTCTGCAGCCCAACAACAAGATGGAATAACGACGTTTGCACAAATTGTGCCGCTTTGCTTTTTAAGTCAGGTCAAGATTAACATGAAATGAAAATAACCCCCAGATATAAAACATGTGTCTGGAACCATGTTTGAACACATTGCAGCAAGTGTATACAGTAAGGTCTGTGTAAAAGTATTGTTTTATTAGTTTTCCTATCCCTAAAGCATTTGGACATTACATGTGGAAAAACCTATCTTTAATTTTGTGGTAGTAATTTAATAATTTGAGTAAAGAAAATGTCAGACACAGAGGTCACTGGTATAAGCAATAGCATATACTGCCATCTTGAAATTCCATGCTATTTTTCATTCTGTGTTAAAATAGAACAGACTATTTCTAAAGACTATTTTCATCTTCAGTAATTAAAATGGTAATGCCAAAGTTTAACATTGAAAGGTTATGTTTTCTGAAGAAAAAAAAAGAAGCTTATTTTAATTGGATGTTGATTGGAATTAGAGTGATAATACAGAACTGTATGAACTTACTGTATTTGCTGTGTCTAAACAGAGAACTCCGAAACCCCAAATAGACCATTTCTCAAGTACCCAATGTTTGTCTCCAAAACACAGCCAAACCAGTAGGCAAAGAGGAAATAGGTTTTCAAATATGTGGTTGCGAGGACACTCTAAAAGGAAAGCATTCAGTAATTTTGATATTATAACAACATTTAAAATGACATTATTTTAGTTCCCTTGACCATGAAATATTCATTCAGATTATCTTCTCAAAAAGACATTTCATGATTGTGCAGGTATAGCACAGAGCCATCTCATATGCTATTCTAGCATGTGTTATGATGTTTCTGTGGTACAATTTAACTGTTTCGGCTGGTTTTAACGTTTTCCATAACCAGGAAACCGTTTGCAGCCAACTGTCGTTTCTGCAGAGCACCAAAGAAAAATAAATCTGTTTTCTTAGTATTACATTTAAAGTAATAATTAACATGAAATAAAATGTTATACGGACCACTTGGGCATGCAAGACAGAATAAAATAATATCCATTAAAAAGTATGATAAAGCAGTGGTTCTGTAGGCCGTGTAGCATTTGACTAATGTTGTTCTCTCCCTCAGTGACCAGGGCAGTTCGGTGGTCCACAGCCCATGCAATTACAGGCAAAGCAATCGATCACAGAGTCACACTTTGTGGAACGCTTCATCTCTGAGCACCAACTGGAGGCAAGGCAAGTGTATAAAGGTAGGGTCAGCCGTCTTAAGTGTCAAATTCAGCGGATATCGCCTCACGGCCCGATAGCTTCTTGTTCTTTATGCACGGTGAAAAGACAATTGGGTGTTTCCACGCGGCCTGCCCTTGGTTCTGTAAATAGGAACACAAACAAAGCGGTGCAGACCGCACCACCCAACGCTATCTCATAGCCTTGACAATGTGTGCCCATAGTGTCAGGGGGCGGAGTTCATAATATCAACAATAAAATGACAATTGTTCTCCAGTTACCACTTACCATGACTTTAAGGACCCAGTGCAACGAACAGCGACCGCATCTCAGTGATGTGAGAACAGACCATGACGTCAGGTTGGTCTAATCACGAGGCAGCCTGCTGGCGCTGTAAGGCGTTCAGATGTATTTTCCCTCTCAGTGCTCTGAGTGGTAGACTGTAATTCATTTGTTTTTCATCTCCAGTGAGGCTGAAAACATGCCAGTCCAATTCATCAGCTGTTCTTCTATCGGCCTGCGGTTAGCAAAACGTTCATACAATAACGCACAGATAAAACAGAAAGTGGAATGTATGAGTTTTTTCCTCTTATGATTCAACTTTAATGACGAATTCTCGTTTCTCTGTTGCAGTGGCTGCCGCAGGAAAATGTCGGCGAAGTGCATCCTAATTCAGTGAGCTCTCTAAACTAGTTCAGCTGGCCAACGCTCAGTAGTTGAGAGGGATCTGTCTGGAAGGTAAGCAAGACAACCACAGGATGAGATTTGAATCCCATTTGCATCCTAAGTAGTCCAGCCGCCAGCATATTCCATAACCCACAGACATAATTAGTTTGTCCTCCTTGTTATCCTCTACGACTACCCAGTTAAATTGCCATCAGATTGTGTTTGTAATTCTTTACAGATATATTTACTGTAGGGCCAATGCCAAGACCAGATATGGTAATAGATATTTGTCAGACAGCTGGAAGAAAAGAGCAGACCATAGCACATTTTTGTTGACAGGTCTATTAATCAGAAGGTCTATTAATCATTGTAGCAGGGTTTAAAACAAATGTATGTCCCTGTATTTGTTGTATATTTTGTTGTAAATTATGTATAACTTTCTAACGTTGTCAACCCCAAGTGAAGAGGTTCTTGGTGTAATTTTGCACTTTGTCATTGAGCCTTATAATTATTTATTTGACATAACAGGTTGTATTCCTATGTTGGTATGAGAGTTTACACTTTAATTAATTGCAGTACGCAATGCTTTGACTGTAATTTATTCACAATGCTTTGGCAATGCCGTTCGCCAGTTCCTTGATGACCTAGAACTATTAATTGATGACCTATAACTATTACTAAACTAACTACTTGTTAGTTTAAACTGTAGTGTTCAGTTAATACTAGTAGCATCTGAGTTAGCATTAAGTTAACTTGCTAGACTGGCATATTAACATGTGTTTAAGTATTTGAAAGTGCTGATATCTTTTTTTGCAAACGGTTGGTTGGTTTAATAAAGTATAATTATGTATAAGTACCCTAATACATAAATGCCTGTTCCATTAAATACAATGCAATAGAAAAAAATAAGACATAACTGTAAAATAGGACTGGCAACATTATATCATATTCAGTACCTAATAAACAGCAGCCAACAATACCTCATTATTCAAAACATATTCTTATAATGGGAGTTCTCAGAACATTAGGTAAGTGTCCTTGAAAAGCGGGGACTATAGAGTGAACTTCAAAAACAAATTCATAGAAATATTCCAAATGCTTTCCAAATGTAAGGCATGTGTAATTATGTGCACAGGTAATCCTAAAATACATTTTCATATACTGCCGCATCTTCAACTCTTTCACTGATTTCACCATGAAGCCCTATGTTTTCTATCTACTTTTATATTATCCAAACTCAAGGATGGCATATGGGAATTAAACATCAAAGATTTGGAGTATCTGAAACACAATGTAGAGGTTTACAAGGTTTTAACTTTCCCCACTTTGTGACTCAAGACGCCATTTTAAATTTGGTATTATTTAATGAATTTGGTTTCAGCCTTGTTTTCAAAGGTCATTAAATTTGAGAGCAGAGATGATTGAAAAATATATATTTCTTGCTGAAAACAATATTGTGAACATTGGAATAGAATTAATACTTACAATGTTACAACTTTAAGATTGTTCACCCTTGCCAATTATTGTACATATATAAATGAAAAAAATAAAGGGGAAAAAATAATATTTTTTCCACAAAGTTAAAAGAAGAATGCTCATTCAAAAGCCTTTATTTACGTATTTGTTTATTTTGCTATGGCTCTTTAATCTCAACAGCTAAATGAGTCTATTCTGTGTTGGGAGTGAGTCAGGCTGTGAAATGAGCGCTTTTTCTCGCCAGTGAGCTAGCGTCTGCTTGTCACTGTAATGCAATGCTCTCTAAAGCAGCCCCCGGCCTGTTCCAAATCTCTCTGGTTTAACAGTGTCAACACAGCCACTTCATGGTCGCACGCACGCACTCACACCCATACACACACACACAGTCAGATTCACCCAGTAGTCCTACTTCCTAGACATCTAGATGCACTCGCGCATGCATGCACACACACGCACACATGCGCGCACACACACCCATGTGCGCACACGCACATGCACACATGCGCACACACACACACTGGCACACGCTCACGCGCGCACACAAACACACACACCCAGTAGTCCTACTTCCTATACTTAAGTGATTCAATGACATAACAAATCACCCTAAATAATATTTACCATCTGTTCTTCAGATTGTTTTTCTGTTGGGAAAAACGGCATAATCACAAGATCATCAGAAATCTAGCGGCATCCGGGCTAGTCAATACAATGCTGGCTCTATTTATTTGGCAGGGCATTAATATTTTGTGATATATTGTGGGGTTACATTTATTCTATTCTCCTTTGAAAGTATCCTGCTTTGTTCTGGAAGAAAATATTATAAACTTGACATGGTACTGTGATTATTATTGGTTGAACGTGGATTCCTTTTCATTCAACACAGCGTTTCAAGCAGATATAGGTTCAACCTGGTTCACTAAGCTATTGTGCACATTTTGAGTTTAACGATAATGCCTTTTGAATTGTAATTGCCCTAAAGGATTTTCTGTGCCCTTTATAGCACATGCCAGGATATTACAGGGACATTTACTGCTGTAAGCGGCCTTAAACAGCAACTATTTATATTAGGCCCATACCATACAGAGTAGAATGGAGCTTTCCGAATGTCTGTCAAAAAGCAGTTGGTCATTGTGATGTTTAAGGGGGTTTAGAGAAACCAGGGTGCTGTAGAAAGTGGAGGCATTGTCAAACTGACGCGTGTAGTGCCAGGCCGATCTGACAAATGGCGTGGTGAGCTTTTTATGTTTTACGAGTCCCGTGTGAAGCACGATGCCACCAGCGGAACATCTAGATGCACGCAGCAGTAAGATGTCCTGTGCATGGGCTTTCTGAGACACACGTCATGTCTAGATCTTTTCTCTCATGTTGCTTTGAAGTGTTGCTGCGTCCAACAAGAGCGGTGCTGAACAGTTATGCTCACAACTCTCTCTCGCCCTCTGATTGTTTTAACAGCCATGCCTGTAGATAACCACTTTGCTGTGATGTGGCTCTACAGCGCGAATTTATTTTCTTTAAAGATTGTTATTAAAATGATTACTTAAAATGACCTATAAGCCAGCCTGACGGAGTTAATGCTCAGACAGTATAAAAGCTGCAGCCCCTCTTCAGCACAGGATCTGTTGGTTTAAACTATAGAGAGAGAGAGAGAGAGAGAGAGAGAGAGAGAGAGATGAAAACCAGCAGCATGTGTCTGTCAGAAACTCAGTCTTATAGAACACAGACCCGTTTCCCTGATTGCAGCACAGATAGCCCTCGGTCAGTAGGTGCTAGCCAAAGATAACACCGGCTAATCTCCAAACATATCTACACGTTGCCAATGTGAGGAAGCAAATATTTTCTAACTGTTGGATTAGATTAGACAGTCTCAATCAAATAAGACTACGAGGCCAGAATGTTGGATTGCTGCTGCAACAAGGAAGCAAGCAGGCGGTTCTCTCTGCACGGCTCAGCTGCGGATTCGTTTTGACGTTGCAGCCTGATTGGACAATTAGACATGCTGCATATTTGCATGCAACGACAAAGTCACTGAAGCAAGCATGCCCTCCTGTTGGTAAAACTGCTTTGTTTTCCAGATAATTTTAATTAATAATGCCTGCTACACTGTCAAAATCAGTCAGCAGACAACTGCTTGAGTCTCGTCGCCGACAGCTGTTTAATGGATGACGGCCGCAGATTTGCTGCACTGCCGATTTTCCGTCCTTGTGGATCAAGCCATTAGATACAAGGATACCCAGAACACATGTAAATATTTTGATTATTAGGTTAGAGTATACCCTTGGTAGAAACATGACAAATGACGGAAATAAGTGAAGTGATGAAGATTGAATGTTGAAAAGGTAGAACTACCCAGAAACACCAGAAACTGACTCAGGCGTCAGTCCTGCTTAACACGGAATTTGTCTGCTGGCGTTTGGTGTATTCAGACAAGCACCTGTAATACTGTAATATGGCTCTTTATTGTGGAACGCCATAGACTTTGGATTGTTCCCTTCTGCGTTGCACATGGACCTTGTCCATTTCAAATATAATGGCATTTAGAGAGGTTGGATACCTTAATAAAATAAGAATGCAGTACTTGTGGAGAATGAATCGGCCTATATGTTTCCAATAGCAGGCTGCTTGTGCTTTATGGAAAACAAGTGTTAGGAAAAGTGACTGGGAATGCTTGGCTTTGACTAGAGCGTGAACACAACCCTTAGACATGCTTCTTAATTATTTTTTTCCTGCCCTCAGAAATGGAGGAAAGGAGGGAGAACTTGGTGGTGGTGACCAATGATAGTTTGGGCTATTTTCTGCATAGCAGGTGTCTGTGATTAAAAACGTTCCTGCCTGCAAACCATTCATACAGTGTACAGTAGTTCCAGTTGGCATGCAAGTGTAGGCTGTAAAGCAAGGCAACGACCTTCAAAACTTCACTAAATCATCACTAAATAATACTTACACAAAGGCACTTCTTTACCTGTGCCAAGCTGCCCAAGGTTTTTAGGTCAAGGATTGTAACTTAGCTATACAGTTTTTGATATTGTTCGGCCAATTAACAGTGGGGGACCTCTTCTGTATAAAACTTGAGGCGTTTGTAATTTTATTCACATGGCTCAGTAAAGGCTGGATTGTTATCCAGGCCAAGGGATGGTTGGGAAGCATGTTTAAAGCCTATATTTTGCTGTGTCACTCATAATGTTTCAGAACATTACATTTTTACGTGCCACGTCTACTCAGGAACCAATGTGTGTCGTTTTCCTAATTATTAGACAAGAGGCAAAACATAATTTGAAGAGCGGAAAATATTATTTTCAACTAACCTAATTTTAGCCTACAGTATTACTGTATTATAAACAGTAATTCGCAGAATTGATGTTTATTATTATTAAGTCTATAAGCTCTCTGCTAGCAATTTGGTGCCGATTGAGAGAGGTGTCTTTTTGTTAATATTCATATGTTCCTCCCCGCCCATTCTTCAGTTGAAGAACTTCCATCAACACAACAGATCCAACATGTGGAATCGGTTGACGCAGAGGAACAAGGCCAACCCAGAGGTCTTACGAGCAGGAAAAGAATGTGCGCGAGAGGGCAAGGCAGGGCGAGACAGCAGCGTGCGGCGCTCGAGTGACAAGAGAACGAGGAAAAAAATGGGAACCGGTCCTTCGCATAACATGGCCGAGGCGAACCTTGGCTTCTCCGTGACGAGCACGCGATTGAACCACCACGAGTTTATGTCTTGAAGAAATGTCGTCGTAGCGACCGCGCAGGCCGCAAAGCAGCTCTGCTTTGTCACTCTTTCACACACACACACACACACACACACTCTCTCTCTCTGTGTTTGAATGAGCGAGCTTGATGACGAGAGCACGATCAGAAATGTCGTCCACATGTACTGGTTTGCTCCGCATGCCATCTTGTCTTACACATTATAAAGAGTTTTATGGTCTATACATTTAGGCCAGGCACACACACATACACACACACACACATCCCTTATTATACGAGGATCTAAAGTAAATGGATGCATTCGCTGTGGTTCTGTGTGGAAACCCTGCCCAATTACAGGCAAAAACCTTTGCAAAGGTCCCATGGGGTTGGGGTGTCACATGTGGTGTCTGATTGATAAATAGATCTCGCAAAAGCTGAACTGTTGCAGCTGTACCTTGTGATAATGGTCCCTATTTGAGGGGTAGATGGCTCATGATAAAAGTACATTGCTAAAACAAAGTCCAGAGTAGGCTATTAAATAATGATTGTGTTGGATAAATAGCTATTTTAAAAATAGAAACTGGCATAATGGTTATTATTTATTGTAGCTGAAGCTGTGAAGCAGCAGAAACTTCATCTGGCTTTGGTGAATATAGTGCCAGAGAAGTGTTTTTCAGCATCAGATATGAAGGAGAACAGCTCATTTCTCTGTCCTCCTTACCCAGGCACTGATTCTCTCTAAATAACTTGCAGGCCTGCTACAGTGTAGCTTAGACATCTTAGATTACACCATGACTATCTCCTCCTCTGTAGGTGTAAAACACAACTGCGGGTTCACTTGTCTTTGTAATTGTATTTGCCTGTGTAGAAGATGTAACTGGATATTAATGATTTGGTTAGCCATCATAACACAGGCCTGTGCTCTCATTCTAACAGCAGCAAACTGCTGAACTGATCTTAATGAAAGCCTTGTTCAGCGTGCGGACAGTATAGTGTTCTCACAGCAGCCGGCTGGCTTCCTCTGATAACTAACCCCCTGGAAATGCTATTGAAGCGTATACCATAGAACCACCCTCCCCGTGGACCAGTTTAAGTGCGGACCAGATTTCATTGCTCCGCAGTGCCCGGTATTTGTGATACGGTTATCCGAGTTGACCAAAGTGACTTTAAAAAGCCATCTGCATTTTTGATGGCATGTATGGCCATAAGAGCTGCTCCTTTTGTGATGACAATGCCATCCGGCTCAGTCTTTGCATCCTGCTTCTTAGATTCAGAGGAAGTTCAAATTGGACAGTTAGATTTCCTTAAGGACCATTCATGGGATTATGTGTAGGATGATCACCAGTTTCCTAACAGATACAATAAAATTACTGGGATGCAATGTGTTTTCCTTCTCTGTCTGCCTGGTCAAGTTTCTTAAGATACTGTTATAATATAAATGTATAAATTTTAGAATATATTACATATCTAAATCATTTCTCAAGGTTCTGTGATTCTTGCCCAAACTGTTTTAGTACGAGTTATTTAGATTAGACTGGACTGATCAAATCTCTCTGGGATTCTGGGGGTCTAAATGCAATACGATACCCATGAACTAAAGGCAAATGTTTAGTGGTGCGTGGTCATATCATAGCAATTCATTACAAAATAATAATAGTATTTCTATTAATTATCAGTTCACATCTGAGAGGAAATGGTCAAATAGCTGCTTTCTCCTGACTTCTCTGATGCTGTTTTCAATATGCACCCGAACATCTTAAAGAACAATGAAATGTTTATCAGTTGAAAATAAGATTTAGTTCGCTCTAGCATTGCAACACATTAAGAGTCTGTGTGATATTTGAACACACTAGTGTTGAGAGTAAATTCGCTGCACATCATATCTCAAAGGCATTACGTCAAGTTGGCAAGAGTAAAACAAAGACATCCCATCACATGAAATATGGGAGCTCCTGTTTTGAAGCATGCCTCACAGTAAGATAGGCCACCTCTTGAAGTGGCTGGCACAAGCCTGTGGATTCCTGGAGTCTGACAGGGGTCTGTTTAGTTGCATGTGCGAGCCAAGGCGTGCATTGGGAAAGCGCTGTCTGACAGGGGACAGCTGTACGTTGTGTTTGCCCACACCGCAGAAGCATAAAAATGAAGCGCGCCTGCACTAGGTCTGACAGGGCATATGGTGAATATTAATGTGTCAAAACACAGGAGGAGAAGAAACTATAGGGGAAAAAGAAATGGCAGATGACCGAGGCCAACTGGGAATGCCTCGGACCATTTTGGCTTCGCAGCTGGTCCACGCTCGCTCAGTGGACTGAACACACGTCCATTTATCAGTAGACACGACCACATATGTGTAGAATAGACAACACCCATGATAGAGCACATTGTCATTTCAACTGGCTCGCCGTTTGAGTAAGGCATCGATCGCAGACTTGTCTTACCTCATGGCAAAAAATAAACACAAAATACAGTATAAATACTCAAATGCTACTGCCAGCTCTTGTGTTTTCAATTTAACAATATAAGAAAATGTAATCTGGAATATGGTCTTTTGCAGTAATTTCTTTCTGGATTTATAAATAGGATTATTAGATATTGTGCCTTGAGAGTTGTGGCGGGGCGCCTAATAAGATTCTTCAGCAGAGAAGTGAATCTATCTAAGTTCAGATCAAGGTGGATATTTTTAGGCTATCAAAACAATATATAATTGTCGGGAATTCTCTGTCAAAGCAGGGTGCTTCAGTACTCCTTTCCAAAACGAAGAAGATGTAAGGCACATGGCTTTATTTAGATAAAGAACCCCCAATGAGTTTGTTTTTTCAAAATTTCAGTGAGATTTGTGCCATACGATCTTGAAGGGTGTGTGTGTGTGTGTATGTGTGTGTGTGTGTGCGTGCGCCATGCCTTTAGCATGATACTGCATACAGTAGCATTAATAAACATGTGGAGCAGTTTATTTATGGGATGTGCAGTAGTCACTTAATAATACTGCTCAGAAGCTGAACTTTTAGCCAAGATTTTGTTTTCTTTCCCAAAAAACAGCACTGTTTTCCATGGATTAAATTAGTCTAAACTATAACAGTTATACTGTATTTACTTTACTTTATTAACATGACTGCATAAAATGTCAAATATAAATGCTAATATATTAGTTTTGAGCTTACTATTGCTTAGAACAAGCAAAATGGGCTGCCAGTGAAATTCACTTGATAAGATTTCTTAAATTAAGTGCACATTTACTTACATTAAGTCACTAGATAAGCCATTTATATTAGAAACAAGTCCAACTAGATTATAAATCTAAAAAGATTATTACACTAAGTTAGCTGTAGTTTTTTGCAGTGATGGGTTGTTTCTACATTCTCATGATGTGTGTCTCTGCGTGTGTGTGTGTGTGTGCGTGCTTGCGTGTGTGTGTGCATATAGAACATATAAACTGTAATGTACAGTAAATGTAATAAGAGGCAACCTATGATCTGCAACGCACATGGTGAAACACAAAAGATGCAAAGTATTCTTCCCATAGTACAAAGTCAGTAAGCTGCACCATGCATTGTAGGTCATCTTGTTGTTTGAGCCATCAGGTCTAAACGTAGAATTAGTCATACACGGTGCGTCTGGCATCTGGGCCAATCAGTTTTATGTGTTTTATTATTTCACCATCTGCAGCCAGTTAGGCTGCCATACGCTGCCGTTTTTGATAAATGGCAAGTGAGACCTTTATTTCAGTTAAAGAGGCTTTCTTAACCACTAACTATTTATAATATTATCCCTGCTATAAATAGTAATCAATGTATAATTTCACTACATTGTACTTATTTTGATTTGTTAGGAGGTCGGTGTACAAAAGCAGTTTTCAGAGTGTATTTAAAGGAATATTTCTTTTGGTGTTTGTATGGTGTATGCAATGCACACCTTGGTCAAAACAAAGTGTAAAAGTAAACTGAATTTGGCCTGTGGTCCACACACACACACACACACACACACACACGCACACGCACACACACGCGCATCTTATCTTACAAAACCCTATTTAGGTTGCTCCCCTCTGCTGGCCAGTCACAGTACTACATTAAAAAAGGACTTTAGTACTACTGAAGAAATGCTTTACCAGGTTTCTCTCTTCACGGTCATTGTCCTAATATATGTATATCATTATTTACTTGCATTCTTACAAGCATCTACTAAAATATGCTATAATATGGAGATTCTGGAGGTGTGTTTGCTTATGTAGACAAACCTGTACTGTTTTCATGGCAGTAAAACATGATGGAAAGATATGTGATCAACCACTTCTAGAAGGTTCTGTGTCACATACAAACACCGTTATTCATTTGATCTGTTTTAGCCGTTATAGAGCAGCATGCTGTGTTATTTTCATCAGTGCCTTTAATGAGCCTGCTGCACGCAGATAGAGAAAGCAATACGCACACACCGTAGCTCTAGGTATTGACCGCTGCCAAGACCCGCCGCTGCTCTCTTACGCAGGGGTCCGTAAAGCATAATAAAGCACCGTCAGTAGTCTCTGTGAGTTCACCTGTCAGCGGTCCAGCTCTGCACACAAACGCCTAGGGTAGCCTACGCAACGAAACCTATAGCGATGTATGTAGGCTAATAGGCTATACAATAAGCCTCTAGCGTACTTTCCCGTCTGCGAAAACGCATAGAACGACACGGTGACAACCTTTTATGCTGTTAATAAGAAAAGGTCTTGGGGTCAACGGGGTATCGCTGACAGCCCCTGTTAGCCTTATCCTGTTCCTGCATGGCGAGTAGTGTGATTTATGGGGCTGGATGGATCTCTGGCCGGGAAATCTGTGGCTGCAGTCTGGTGCTCTAAATAAACCAAGCTTGAATAAAAACACCATGGAGCACTGTGACATTTTTAACTGTTTAACAGGACAGTCAGAGAGACACGTCAAGGAAAGGATGACAAAGTGGCAGTGATCAAGTTCCCACAATGAGTAAACCATGTTCTATAACTCTAACTCTTATGCAGGAGATACCAATATAAATCATTAAAACAACTAAACAAATCATTCAGCTGTACGGATTATTATTGAATTGCTGATTAATGTTAACCTACTATAAATAAAGAGCCAACTGTAAATTAGCTTTTCGTGCAAGGTGCCAAAGACATTACAGTTACTAGGTATAACACATTCTAGGCTACTTTTGTCAAAATATGTAGGGTTAAATGCATTTTTATCAAATGTGTTATCATTTAAGGTTTTTTTTTTTTTTTCGTTTGATGTAATGAAGGACGATAATTAATTTGTATTATTGCTAAACGTGTTTGCCTTTAACAGAGACCTTTGTAGGCTAAATGTCAGATAACAGCCTATATAAAATGCAACACTGCATTGTTGCACTGCAGTATTAACAAACTTGACAGATACTAAAGGCCTATATTATCCTACATTTGTGGAATGTTGACAGACATACTGTGTATGGTCAGGAGACACTATTTCTGATTAGCTGATGGGTTCTGTTACTTACAGTGCAGTAACATTTTAAAGGTGCAGTAAACATATTTGTTGTGGTGTAGGACCAGACCAGGACCCACAACTGCCGATCCCAATAACAGTAAATGCTTCATTAATTTTCCTGCAAAAGCCTATACTATGCTGTTTTGTCCGATCTACTTACACTAGTAGCGAGTTTCGACAGGTGAAAGGATGGGGGTTATGATCGGTCATGCTCAGTGTGGATGTTTGAAACAAGTGTCCATAAAGCGAGGATGGCTGCTGGGGAAGGGTAGTGTATGGGATGCATCAGCCTATCTGGAGGTGTCACCCGCAGCCCTTATTCCAGACACAGATTGCAGAGGTCCCCTTTAAGCAGCTCTGATGTTGACCATCTGCCGCTAGCATGCTCCACGCAACAGTCCAAGATCCCCGAGCATAAAAAGATTTTCAGATGTTGTCAATGTTTTAAAGAATGTCTAGAATACTCCAGCACCAAAGCTAACGGAAATGGAAGCATATGATGGACTGCATTGTCTGCCGTCAACTCTCACTTCTCTAAAAACAAGTTTGGATTGTTTTTACAAGGTATACGGTGTTCGCCCGCCGATTGCCTTTGAAGAGGGAGCGTGTGTGACAGAAAGGAAGCAGTAGATCCACTGCTGTTAATAGGCAAGTGTTTCACATTAGGCCAGCGTTAACGTTTTGATATGGGGAACACATGTGCCCAGTGTGTCAGAGCGCTCCGGATTTGGGGGAGATTCGATCAAACGCTACTGGAGTTCCCGGGTACTGCGTTATAATACACTGATGAGCTAGCCCCTCCTACAGTTGCCTACAACACATTATTTTCAAGGTCAGATGTTGTGTCGTGTGGTGTGATGGATCAAGGATGTCTGTATTCTAGTAGCCTACAGCAGAATGTCGTCATCTCGTCTGGACTTCAAGTTTGAATAACATAGCCTACTGTCGCCTAGAAGCCTTGTTGAAAAGACCCATCTACGTTTAGCTGTGGCACATTCAAGTAAAGCAAGAATCCAAATGACTTGCCAAGAGTCAGAAATGGACCATCAGTGTTGCATATCAAAGGTGTCTAGCACATATTGTATTATAGGAACTTATTTTATATATATAAAAAAAAAGCTTGGTATTTATTTTTACAAGCCACATACCTGTAGTTGAATTTGAATTACTATTTGAATTTGACCCTTTTTATGATTGTAAACTATTGCATACATGTGTTAGACTGAATATACAATAGAATAGCTAGCGTTCCCTGCCAGTGCCACTATAACATAACACTAAGATTGTTATGTTCTGTTCAGTGCCATAACACTGTCAACACCCTCCACAATCGTGGCACATTATACAGATGTATGGGGTGTGAGGAAAAGTAAAAACAACATGTACATTTGGTAAAGGAGAATGAAAATACAGTTTGATTCTGTGTCACTATTGCACGTGCCAGGGTTTGACCACCATGTTGCCTATTTTATTTTTAATCTCTGTATTGTGTGTTTTGTTGTACCAGCAACACTTAAGGCAATAAAACCCAATCGGTTCAGCTTCCTGCCCAATGTGTACAGTAGGGCTTGAACTCAAATCAAAGAATACATTTTATGCTCAAACCACTTGTTGACTTAGCAGTGTCGTTGTTACTGTGATGTTAATTGTTATGATGGGAGTTCAAATTCATGTGTAGCCTACTGTATAGCAACTATCAAAGTCTCTTTTAGAAAATGCTTGGGATTGAGATGCGGGTACCTTGACCCTTTTCGTCTCAGGTCAGTGTCTAATGTTTCTGGGCTCAGCTAGTCAGAACAAAGTGCTCTCTTTGCATTACTGTCTTTCCATCTGTGTTCATCAGCACAAAGATAAATGCTTACCAAGTTGTGGTATAAACAAATAACCCCGGCAGTAGGTATAGATGCAATCTGCATCTTCCTCAATGCCTTCTCTAAATGTCTGTTTAATGTTTAACTCTCTCTCTCTCTCTCTCTCTCTCTCTCTCTCTCTCTCTCTCTCTCTCTCTCTCTCTCTCTCTCACTCTCTCTCGCTCTCTCTCTCTCTCTCTCTCCAGGGACCTCTGGGGCCCCCAGGACCACCAGGAACTGATGTGAGTTTAAAAACCCT
>JAODLL010058594.1:0-18248 GCA_026546735.1 Forbesichthys agassizii | reverse complement strand
GGCAGAAGAGGCGGAGGACAATGCACCGAGAGAGAGTTTCCACCACCCACAACCTGGAGGGTAACCGGCAGCAGCCACCGTGGTCGTAGGCCTACTCCACAGAATGCCTGGAACACGGCCATCCAGGATGGCAATCTCATCCGAACTTGAACGCCAGCTCTGCAGCCCCTTCTTCTACGTCTCTTCTTGGGATTCTCACGGCCACGAGTCGAAAACAAAATCCGGTATTCGGGTGAGCAAGAAGAACACACAAGCGGGGGCGGAAAGAAATGTTTGTAGCTATTCCAGCTGTCACAACATCTTTCCATGGACACTTTGATGTTTAGCAAAGTAACTCTATCATTATTTCGAACAGCAGCTAACGACACAGTTGTTAGACGATGGGGCTGATAAGGTCACACAATGAACGAATATAAACATAAAAAGACGACATAAATGTGATGCAGCAGCGGTCGAGCCAAACACAGGCGCCATCTTGCCAATCTGTAATCTGCACACTCAATGGGAAAAAGATAGCCTGATAAATATCTTAATGAGGTAAAACAAAAGCGTCAGCAGGCCAGTGTTTATTAAAAAGGAAAAATTAACATCTTGGATTAGTAGCCGATTATGTTGCGAGAGTGGTTCAAGCGTCGTCATGTCCGTGGGTATCAATATTTCATAATCACTGCAACGCTTTGCTGAGAGTTTAGATTTAGAAGGTCAGTCTGCAATATGACAGGGACACTGACTCCCACTGTCTTAAAAAAATAAAAGTTTTTGTCTGCCCTGCACTGAATATACTTGAATAAGAAACTAAAATATGTCGTACCTAGCATTCTATTCGATATTGCTAAAACGCTCTTCAGCCAATCAGATAGCAGATTTTCAAGATTAGTCCAAGATGGGAGGGGCCGCTCATATCTCCCCACAACATTGAGTATTAGTTTGGCCCAGTCTGACAAACACAGAGACAGCGCGATGCGCTGCAGTGAGAGCCAGCTGGCCTGCCCTTGGTAGAATGTAAAGTAAAACATTAGAAATTTAAAGGAGGATTTACTTGTAATCACAAGAATTATCATTAGACATGGTCCGGGCGGCAATAATTATATTCACAGTTGTGGTCTTGACCGGTCTCCAAGTAAAATCCTGAGACCTCTTGGTCCGAGACCGAGACAAGACCTAGTAAAAATGCAGTCAAGTCCAAGACGAGACTAATATCTTAAAAAAGATCTGTCGGTCTCGAGTACTACAGCACTAGTTTTAACATGTAACATTATTTGAATACTATCCTACACGGAATAGGTTACTGTAAACAGTAGACTATTAAAATAAGAATAATTAAACGATCAAAAGATCTGATCTTCCGGTCCTTGTACACGCACCAGATTGAGTTAAACTGAAGCAAATGATATCCTCTCAATGTCTTTAGAGTTAAAGTTTATCTTTAATTATTTGTAAATTTGCAAACTGTTCTGAATTTCTATTACATAATTATCGACATGAGCCAAAAATATTAAATGTAGTAATGGACAGTATTTGAACTGTAACCCTCACTATTACAAGGGCAATGCTTCACCTAATGAGCCACTAAGGTACGCTTGGTAAGTAACGACAGCCTTGGACTACTAATAGGCCACACACTCACGTGTGTGAATTGTTTACGTGATGGTGGCACACTGACTTAGATAATTGGACACCATTCAAAGCACCAAATCAGTCATAAAAAGACTTATTTATTATATGTATGGAACTAGATTCAAAGATCTATAAGATCGAACTATCAGACATTACAAACCACTTCGCTGAACTGTATTGTGGACAAGCGCAAGTTGCAAGTTTAGACGCCACCTGGCAGATATTTGACTAAATTGCACCCACATCGCACACCGCCGTCATCCCGCATCATCTCCCATCATGACGCCGTGTGACAGGAGTGTCACTTTAGAGGTCAGACATCTGTACATCTTCATAATAATAAACACTCTACTTTGCCTCAATTAACATTTAGATTGACTCAGTCAATAATTTCAATTGTGAAAGCTGTAATACATTTTTAGTTTATGTCTCGCAAAGAAGGTGTATCAATCACAGGAAATATTCCTTCTCACAGTTTAAACAAGACCTATTCCTGAATCTAATGGGCCCTGGCGTAACATTATTACATTAACTGTGTACGATATATGTAGCGTCAAACATGAAGCTTTCGTTAGCCTAAATTTGGGAGGACGTGGTTTAGTCAGCTTTCAAGCTAATAATTAGATTTGTACAACAAATGCTCAGAAAAATGTAAGCTATATGTCAAGTTTCAAATGGATAAGAGGCTTGTGTCATGATCAAATGAGTTTTAAAGCATTATTTCTGCATTAGCATTAGCTTCAGTCAAAAAGCATGCAATGTATATTAGTGTGTGTTTTACTCATATACTCACATATCAATTAAATATTTCACATGGTCAATCTAGGGTTTGTCCTCTCTATGTACAGTTAATGACATGGTCATATCTTGTTGTTATATGAAAATATGTATATCTTTTACCATATTAGCATAATTTAATCATTATCCATTATCTTAATTA
This sequence comes from Forbesichthys agassizii, assembly GCA_026546735.1. Lineage (NCBI taxonomy): Eukaryota > Metazoa > Chordata > Actinopteri > Percopsiformes > Amblyopsidae > Forbesichthys > Forbesichthys agassizii. The sequence continues at coordinate 15,691 of JAODLL010058594.1, read as the reverse complement.
TCTTATATAATATAATTTCCCGAAACATACTTTGTTCAGATATGCATTCTAAACATGTTGCAAGTTTCGTGCAAATCTTGAGTTCTGGTATATTTTAAGATGATTTTTACATTTTGTCCGAAATTGTCACTGTACAGAAAAACCTACTTAGGCGGACTTTATGTGTTCAATTTACTTATTTGTTCATTATCATCAGTTATATATGTGTAGGAAGTTTCAAGTTTTTATCTTTATCATGGTTCAAATTAAAATTATTTCAATTTCACAAATTTTGGGTGTGTACTGTAGCGCCCCCTATCTTCATATTATTATCATTTTCCATGGCATGGTAGGGACATCTATATACTATCATGTAAATTTATAGAAAAAGCTATCAGGTAGTTTTTATGGTATTCTCGTTTTTCTGTTATAATAATACATATATTCGCAAGCGGAAATAAACGGGGTCCAAGCAGGGAGAGGATGAGAGAGGTGGGAAATTATCAAGTTTTATAGTAGATGTATGCGTACAGTTCATAAACATCTACGCCATGGGACCTTCTGCAGTTGCAGGTTTTTTTCTTCTAAAAATCACTGAATTGTACAAAACCACCAATAGATGGCAACATAAGATTAATAAATCGAGTACTGTTATAAAATGACATGGCATTTTGTAATGCATTGAATGCAATTGAATTGAAAAATATATTTGATATATGCTATATGATATATCAGCATTAGTGTGTGAATGTGAGGCAAAATAATGTAAAGCCCTTTGGATAAAAACGCTACATAAATGCAGACCATTTACAATTTACCATGGTAAATCAGCTATTTACAGACCTGTAAAATATTCTTGACATTTTGAAAATTTAGTGCAGTCTATTATATACCACTACTGGATTCGAAGCTATCACCTTGAGATTTTCTACACTGTCTTTTTTTTCTCTTTTTATTAAAACACCACAATTCATCACAATACATTAGCATGCCCACAGGCCCCGTCGTCTACGTACAGCAGCGTACCCACTCCCAGAGATTTACTCGTGACAGCAAACCCAAGAAAACCATAAAACAAACAGAACACTCTACACTCACAAAATAAACCACAAACAGCTGTACACGTCCACATCCCCAACTCACTAAAACCATAAACCAAGGAAAAAGATGGATGAGCCAGTCCCACCCGCAACCCAAAACCACCCAAGCAGAACCACACACAGCACAATATGAAAAACAACAACATTTTGAATTAGCATTCAGTCTTTTGGAAATAGTGTGGAAAGGAGACATTTTTACAGCAGAGAACCAGTGACGAAAATATGCAGAAGACTTGAGAGAATGAGCAAAAGAAGCAATTTTGAAAATGGGCATAGTCATTTTGGAGATATGTGTCAAAAGGCAAAAGTGATTGCTATAGCGCCACCTATAAGCGCAGTACCTTGAATTTGGGGCTCTGAGTAGTGGGTCAATTTGTGGTCATGTGGTGAAGTTTGGTGTTTCTGGGCCTTACAGTTTTGGCTGGCCAAACACTTTTAGCTGAGAATATTAATAATAATAATAATAATAATAATAATAATTAAAGCTGCAAGCAGCAATTAGGAGAGCCAAGCCATAGCGGCAAGCCAATAGGGCAGCCTTGATCTCAGGTGACCTATTTTTGCGGCCTACCTAAATCTGTCATAGCAATCAGCTATGCGGTTCGCAACATGGTCAAATAAAAAATAAATGATTCAGGAAAGACAAGATGTAAAGAAATAAAATACATTATTATTGTTTCTCTCATAGCACCCCCATGAGGCGCAACTGCTCCTCCATATGATGCATGTGGTCTCAGAGCCTAATATTAATCCTGCATACAAAGTTTGGGGAAAATTTGACAAACTCAAAAAATATCGTCTCGCCTGTGGCAGCCATCTTGTTTGGACAATTAAGCACATATTAAGTGGGCATATAAAGCATTGAACTTTAAGTGTCTCAAAGTTTGTTGCGTTCAAATCAGACATATGGTGTAGGAGCAGGGACAATTTATTCAAAATGGCAGACATCAAGTATGGCTGATGTCAAACTCTTATGGGTCACTTATTTGTGCATACAGAGACATAAGGTGTATGGTGTATGACGGTCATGTGATGGCAGTGATATAATAAAATAGAATTTGTTTAATTACTGCAGCGTCCCCTACTGGCCGAATCAAATATTATTTTTTGTGGGCGGTGAGAACCCTGTGTTGTAAATGCTCAGCAAGTTTGGTTTCGATTGATCCAAATGTACCCTACTTTATGGCTTTTGAAAGTTGACTGAACCATCTTTGGCCTGTGGCGGCCATCTTGTTGGTTCAATCAACTTCATATACATTTTGCAAATAGAGCATTCTGCCCTGAGTGTAATAATGGTGGTTGCATTACAATAGGACACACTGTGTAGAAGCAAGGACTATTTGAATGTTTTTTATAAAATAGTGCCCCTTTGAGGCGCAGTTGCTCAATCCTGATGTTGTGGCCTCAAGACCATGGGGCAAGCATGTACAGCACATTTTGTGAAAATTGACTTGACGATTTAGGAGATATGGATACTTCCTTTTTCAATGTGGTGTGCGCCAACACGTGTGTCAATGTATTGGTCATAATATTTTGAATTTCAGAACTCTTTCTATGATTTAAGATAAGACAAGTTCCCTGAACAGAATAGTGCAAGATTGAGTCCAATAGGTCAAATGGTCTAGGAGGAAAAAAAAAAAAAAATGTTTTTCAGAAAAAAATAAATGGCGGAAAATCTATTCAGGCGAACTTTAAAAAAATGGCCTCTGGCAAATTTGTAGAGCAAGCTGCATCATATGACACCAAGTTTGTAAATGTATGACATAATGTATATATAGGAGAGCACTGTAACCCTAAAAAAGTGAAACTTTGATCTGATGGTGGCTTTAGAGGAGTTATCTGATTGGTCCCAAATTTATGGCATTTCCGTTTACTATGGACCCCTATTAGCCTGGAAATTTTTGAAAGAACCGATCAGACGGTTTGGCCTGGGGGGAAAAAATTGTCAGAAGACAAATAATAATAATAATAATAATTAAAGCTGTAAGCAGCGTTAACAGGAGCCAAGCCATAGGGGCAAGCAAATAGGCAAGCCATAGGGCAAGCCAGAAAGGCAGCCATGACCTCTGGTGACCTATTTTTGCAGCCTACCTTAAGCTGTCATAGCAATCAGCAAATTGTAAATAGACATCTGCAGACAGGATATTCCTTATTAATCAATTGTTTGTTATTGTGTCCCCTTATGGGCGATTAGTCCCAAACTTGGTGGGGTTGTTTAGTGTATTATTCCAATGAAGCACACCAAATTTGGTAAAATTTCACTCATTCCACCTCCAAACCAACCTTTCTGGGAACGCATCTTCTTGTTTCGTGTCGTCTGGATTTATATCAACATTGAAGTAAGTAAATTCCATGAAATCATTTTTTTTGTGATTGTTAGAACATGTTCTTGTAAATACAAAATTATTGTGGATTGCATGCATCACATTGGATTTTCAGCATGTTATGTCTTTGTTGTAATTTTACAACGTTGGGTGCTAATGGTAGCTTAAATACCATGTGCACCTTGCACATTACATGAAGACATTACACTTCTCAAATGTTCACATACATGATATATACTTACAAAAATGCAATATATTTAATGATTCCCACTTTATAAATGTGTTATTTGTTATTATCAACCCCTTTCAGGGTTCCAGGGAAATTGATGATGATCTCCCATCAGCCTCCAACTCTGTCTCAATCACAGAGAGCGCGTCAGTCGGATTCAGGAGTTCCTCCAAGTGTTCCTTCCACCACCCAATTACCTCCTCAGTTGAGGTCAACAGTGTCCCATCTTTGCTGTACACAGCTTGGATGTTTCCTCGCTTCCCCCTCCTAAGGTGGCTGACGGTTTTCCAGAAACACTTTGGTGCCGACCGAAAGTCTTTCTCCATGGCTTCTCCGAAGCTCTCCCACACCCATTGTTTTGCTTCTGCTACCGCTGCAGCCCTTCAGGCCCATCGGTACCTTGCAACTGCCTCCAGAGTCTTGAGGCACCTAAGACATTGAGACCACAGCTCTTTACCGCAGCTTCAGCAATGGAAGCTTTAAATATTTCCCACTCAGGTTCTATGTCCCCAACCTCCACAAGGATGCAAGAGAAGCTCCGCCGGAGGTGTGAGTTGAAGATCTTATGGACAGGGGCCTCCTCCAGACGTTCCTAGTACACCCACACTTACCCGTTTGGCCTTACCGGGGTCTGTCCAGAGTCTTTCCCCACCCCTTGACCCAACTCACCACCAGATGGTGGTCGGTAGCTGCTTCTGCCCCCCTCTTCACCCAAGTGTCCAAAACATGCGGCCTCAGATCAGATGATACGATCACAAAATCGATCATCGACCTTCGACCTAGGGTGCTCTGGTACCACGTACACTTATGAGCATCCTTATGTTCGAACAGGGTGTTATAGACAGTCCATGACTAGCACAGAAGTCTAACAACAAACGCCCGTTCGGGTTTAGATCCGGGATGCCTTCCTCCCAATCACACCTCTTGAGGTGTCTCCATCATTGCCCACGTGCGCGTTGAAGTCTCCCAGCAGAACTATGGAGTCCCCTACTGGAGATCCATACAGGACTCCATTTAGGGTCTCCAGGAAGGCCGAATACTCCGAACTGCTGTTCGGTGCATAGGCACTGACAACAGTCAGAGTTTTCCACCCCACAACCGGTAGGCACAGGGAGGCGACCCTCTCGTCTACAGGGGTAAACTCCAATGTATTGGCGCTCAGCCGGGGGATTGCTAGTATCCCCACACCCGCCCGGCGCCTCACACCCTGGGCAACTCTAGGGTAGAATAAAGTCCATCCCCTATCCAGGAGAACGGTTCTAGAACCAAGACGTGCGTAAAGGTAAGCCCCACCAGATCTAAATGGTAGCGCTCCACCTCCTACACAAGTTCTGGCTCCTTCCCCAACAGTGAGGTGACGTTTCACGTCCCCAGAGCCAGCCTCTGCTGCCCGGTCCTGGTCCGTCAAGGTCCCTGACCTTCGCTGCCACCCGTTTGACAGTGCACCCGACCCCTATGGTTTCTCCCACGAGTGGTGGGCCCATAGGATGAAGAGGAGGATAGTGCCACGTTGATTCTTCGGGCTGTGCCCGGCTGGGCTCCGTGGCAAACCCAGCCACCAGGTGCTCGACAACGAGCCCTCCCTCTGGGCCTGGCTCCAAACAGGAGCCCCGGGCTTCCTCCGGGCAGGGTAACCTCTCCTCTTGAATGATCTTTTATAAGGGTCTTCTGAACCATTCTTTGTCTGGTCCCTCCCCTGAGACCACTTTGCCTTGAAGACCCTACCAGGAGCACAAGGCTCCAGACAACACAGGTCTCAGGACCACGATAAGGTGATGGTTCCCGGAGAGTTTCAGAGTTTGTAAAACCTGCTTTCTGAAATAGGGCCCATGCCTACATGATCACTTGTCAACAACACTTGCCATTAGATATTACACCGATCAGACATAACATTGTCCACTGACAGGTGAAGTGAATAACACTTCTCGTTATTTTGGCACCTGTGTAGGATACAGTGGATATAAAAAGTCTACACACCCCTGTTAAAGTGCCAGATTTTTGTGATGTAAAAAAATGAGCCAAAGATAAATCATGTCAGAACTTTTAACCTATAATATGAACAATTCAATTCAAAAACAAAAGGGAAAATTCAAAATAAAATGTATTATTTTTTATTATTTATTTATGTGTATGCACTCTTATAAGCAATGTTTCATGGGGTATGCTTCTATCTATTTATTTCTATATTACTTAATTTCCGTATTTTCGAGTACCAGCAATGATACAAGGCTGTACTTTTATTTTTCAGGGTGTTATGTTTTTGCTTTTAGGCGAGAGATTTTACAGGCCACTTTGCCATTGTCTTGTGCAGCCCCTGTTATGCCAAATAACCTTATACCGATCTCTTCAGAGTGTCTGGATTATTAGAAAAAAGGGTTTCTAGCATTTACTGTTCTGAAGATATAATCCGAAATGTAAACTGGTCTCTTTCACTACATAAAGCCCCTTGCACACTGCAAGCGGTGCTGATCCGTAGCTGAAGAACATGCGTTTTCAGGACTGTCTCCGACAGTCGGCGGATTTTATCCCGCCCGCCCGCTAGCACTTAATTGGTCACAATAGCCTACTCGTTGCACTGCATGGATCGTGCAGTATGAACAAATGGTTGCTTTAGGTAAATAAATGTATAATCAGAAATATATTAAAATATTATGATGACAATTCAGATGAGCAACAAAGTTATATTTTTAGGATGTTTACAACAGTCTAATCGAGTAAATCGTGGGCATGGAGGTGGGGTTAAGCAACAAGCAAACCGTTATATTTTAAATTTATATATGTAGTAATTTACGCAACATACTCTCATTGATAGTTGTCAAATATGGACAATATTTGGTCAAAATAGGTAAACGTCTAATAATGACGAAAAACAAATTCGTCACAGTATTAACGTAAATAACATAATTTCATTTTTAATTATTATTTTGACGATTTTTTTTCAATGGTTCATTTCAACATAATCAGGCAATGTTCTTTTTGGGCCCATGTCAGGCTAGGAATGTCCCAGAAGCATGTAAATTCAGAAAGGGACCTCCTAGTCATTGTCAACAACTAGTGCATGTGAAGATTGAACCTTCCTTGTCTGGGGGAGGAGCAGGTAAAGGGGGGTGTTGTTTGTTTCTATGTGAAATATAGGCTGTAAAGCCTTTTGAGAATGCAATGTGATTAAGGGCTATATCAATAAATTAAACTATGTAAAATAGAAATCTTTGTGCGATCGGCTTGAAACTTACACAGATCAATAGGCAGTCATGAAAAGGTGCAAAATCCTGAATATCAGCCTCCAACTAACTTCTTTAGCTAAGATATTGAAGGACATCCCATTGCCCAATTCAGGTGCACTGGCCTAATGGAGGGGACCTGAAATGGGTTGCCCAATTCAGGTCCACTTCATTGGGTTAGTGCTCCTGAATTTTTGCAAAATTCTGTTCAGGCCCATCTCAGGCTAGAAACTTAAAAGAACAATGTAACTTTAATAAATTGACCTCCTAGTCATTGGCAACAACTGGTACATGTTTGGTGAAGATTGGACAAAGTGCATTTTTGCCTCAAGGCTTGGGACTTAAGTTGAATATTTTGTCAATACACAAATTTGAGCAATCTGCTCCAGACTTGCACCATAGATTGGCAGTGAAGAATAGGTTATAAATCCTGAATTTCAGAATGCAATCTTATTCATGTTGTGAGATATTAACAGATATTATTTTACCCAATTCAGGTCCACGTCATTTAGCTTTGTATTATTCTTGACTATTAGATCGCAATTACATTTTGGCAAACCAATTGAGGTTCACTTTCCTGGCACTCTAAGAAGGTGCAAATGCAGTGGTCACATGGAGATGTGAGGATAAACATTTGGTGGTCATTTGTAGACCCTACCTAAAAAGCAACCCATTTAACAGGCCTAAAAAGAAAAACATCTAGTGTTGCCCAATTCGGGTTCTTTTAGTTCTGTTCTCAGTGCTTTTTGAATTGGGCACCCACATTCTAGCATACGGCAACGGGTCTCTTCCCGTCACCCGATCGGTCCGAAACATGGACTGTTCGTTAAAAAGCATTGGAAAGCATTGGAAAGCCCTGAGGAGAGGCATGCTGACTGCTTCTTCGAGGGCTGCGTTTCGGACCTTTTTGCCAGTGGGCAAATCAGAAGTTTGAGATGTCCCTTTCCTGAAACAGGATGTAGAGTTGTATGCCCCGTTATGTTTCAGTGTCCCTGTAGTTTCAGGAAGACCCCCGAAACGCTGTCTGAACAACGTTGGCAGGGACAATGTAAAAGCATTTCAATCGGGCAATCCAATTCCCATTTCAAATAGCACCCATTGTAACAGACTTTTTTGGGGGGAAGGGGCCTCCCAAGCCCCTTGAACAGCGAAGAGGCCTCAAAATCGGTGAGTCGGTTCTCGGGGGACCTCTGTACGCACCCTCCAAGCACGGCCCTCCAGGTGGTCCGGAAAGGAAAATTTGTGAAAAAGGCCTTACATTTCAAATAGGTCTCAGGTACTACAAGTCAGAGACCTATTGCATCAGATTTTGGAGGTTCAACCCTAACCCTAGCTGTTTTTTACTTCTGACAGTCCTCTCCAAACTCATCAATGTTGTTCCCGGGCAATCTCCAGACTGACATTTGGAGGATCGGGCCCCCTCGACCTACGGTTCCTAATCGCTAGGAGTTGTTCTGGATCGGGCAATTTTGGTCAATTTAAAAGCGCCCCAATTGGGCAACGACTTTACTGAGGGATTGAAAGTTGCTAACATCGCCAAATTAACTAAGCAGCCACAGGGCGTCAGGCCGAGCAACCCATTTAAATGTGAGGCCCCTGTTACGTTTCAGGGGCCCCTGGGAGCCTTTTTCTTTTTTTTTGGGAATACTCTAGGACCGTGAAAATTCCGTGGTCTTATCGGGACGTGGGGATGAACATGTTGTGTTGATTTAGAGACAGTGTCTTTTAAAAAAACAATTAAAAAATTCTTAAAAAGTTAAATATTCTAGGGTTACTTATTTCCAATGGCACTGAGTTGTCTTAAAGCCCCTGATTTGGGCAAATAGTCGTTTGGGCACAGCTCCACCTACGAATGTCACACAATTTTTGGGCACAATTTCAATTCAAGTTTCCCGGATTAGGTAGCGGGTATTTCAGTGGTCTCTCCCACTCCTCAAATCTGACGTCTAAGTTGGTTCCTATTTCTTGTAGTGCATGCTTGGCTGAACAAGGGGACATTCCCCCTTCTATCTATCACCTTTAGGGGCGAAATGGTTGACAATCAAAGATGAGTCATGGAAAAATTATGGGCTCGTAATACAAGGGACCTGAATTGGGCAATGTAAAAGAGGGAGGGTCTCTCTCTCTTACTCCTTAACTACGAGAGCTTAGTTGGTTCCTATTTTGCGTAGAGCGGGGCTGGGCAAACAGACGTGCCCGGCTTCTCGATCTCTACCACCTTCCAAGACCGACTGGCTGACGATCAATGGTTGAAAATCCTTCGCCAAGTGCCCGCAATGCAAAGAGCCTGAATTGGGAGGGGGTCTTGACTGAAAATCTCCCCAATTGGGCAACAAAATGTGGGGGTCCTAAACATTTTTTCCCTATTTCAGACCCCTTTGACGGCCCCCAAAACCTCTCGGGACCACCTGCGATAGCTGGTTGAGCCCCCCTTTGGTCGTTGTAAGTCGTTTTAGAGACCGCCCATTTAGGAAATCCGGATCGCAATAGTGCCTGCTCCTGTATCGGGAAATTTTTCCAGATCTTGATGACACCGCTACACCCTCCAATCCAATGGAAAGTGCAATTGCATTGGAAAAATGCCTGTTTGGGGACGTTTTCAAAAATTTCTATAAGTCTTCAACCATAGATTTTAGTCACCATTAAAATTAAAATATATAGGCCTACTCTTGCAATTATTCGTCACCATTTTGATGTTTGTGACAGCCCTGCTTTGTTTTAGCAGGCCTGTGGTCTTTTGCTGTATAGGCCCCACTTAAGTTAATTATGTGCACCTGGGCAGATCCCTTATAGAGGTGTGTTGCAGCACACTGTGGGGTGTGACCCTCCTGGCACCACTCGTGCACTTTGTTGTTTGGTTTGTCTCTTAGTTTGGTTAGCATGCAACACACACCACATATATTTAGTACATACACCAACAGACCTCATTATGTTATTCTGTTAAGTTTGTTTGTTTAGTTTACGGCCCTTGAGCCAGGCCGTAACACGTTTCAGTTTACAATAACATTGGTTTTAGCTAGAAAAATCGTCCAATGTTATATTGATGAAATTTCTATTTGTCTTATTGTGACGTATAATCCCTTTTGCGTAAACGTCACCATTTGACATCGATCGCATGAGACTGGGCTGGTTTTACCTGCCTCTACAACATATTTCGATTACATTTTATGTTAAAAGGTGCTTCAAAAATGTGAGGCTGAAAAAATAGACTCTAGGGGGGGAAAATAAAGCGCCGGGTCAGCCTCTGCCCAGCGAGCAGCTTCGGCCTTGCTTGCAGTGTGCAAACTCTTGAGTAACCTGGGAGCGGATCGAAAGCAGAAACGCTCCGTGTCAGCTTCGCTTCAGCTCCGTGCAGCCTTAATGTGAGATTTTAGAGGCAGCTTTGCCCATGTTCTTGTACAGCCGCTGACAAACACAAGCCATATACTGATCTCTTTGGCGGAATGTCTGGATTATGAGGTAAAGAGGTTTGTTTCTAGCGTTTACCTTTCTGAAGATATGATACTAAATATACATCTGTTTTCTACACAAGTTTGCGAACTTTAGAGGCAAATATGCCGTTGTCTTGTACAACCGCTGTTATGCTGATGAAAATAAGACATATACCGATCTCTTAGGCGGAATGTCTCGAGTATGAGGAAAAAAAGGTTTGGTTTCTAACTGTTACTTTTCTGCAGATGTAACATATGCAGTTTACGGAGGCAACTTTGCCCTTGTCTTGTACATCCACTGCTATGTCGAATAACACAAACCATATATCGATTTCTTCAGTGGCATGTCTAGATTCTGAGCAAAAATACCTTTGTTTCTAGCATTTACCGTTCTGAAAATACAGTATTATATGAAATATAAACCTATGAAAAATTTGCATTGGCTCGGATCTTGGGTTTCGGTGTTTAATCACATTGACCGAAGAACATGTTCTCACCTTGTGGAACTCTTGCCTGGCGGTGACTCAACAGCCCTATTTCAACACCAAATCCCTATCTCTACCACATACTTTCAATGGAAATTTTCACAAGCAGGGGGAAGAATCGTCTTTATATTTATTTGTCTTAAGTGCAGGTTTGACTAAATAGGAAATGTTAACTGTCCATTTTGTCTATAGAGTGTAATACGTTTAATGAGTGTTCCTTTCCACAGGTTAACGTCTACACCCTAGGAAAAACATTCCTGGCTTTGGCCAGAGAACTGTGCATCAACGCACCAGCAATAGGTATACACCTTGACTCTTTCCGATGCATTCTTCTTTTGTTTAAGCCCTGTTCACACATTGTTCCTGGTAAATTACCTGCATGACTGTGCAGGCACAGCTAGTGATTTTCTCTATTCAGACATGCAGCTCCATCCAGGGACATTTACCTCTTCTTGGCTGTTTATACATGTGGTGGTTAATACCGGCATAGTACAATAGCCTGGACATTCTAGCAAAGAGTGGTAGCTAATGCAACACTTTACAGATGCTGCCAAGCACCATAAATAACAGTTTTCAGGAGACTTCTGTTTACAGCTTACTTTTGAGCTTGCTTCGCGCAATTTGCGTTTCTACATACAATATACGCCATTGTCAGCTGAAGGCTATTCATAGCCTGTTTCTATTGCTTACGAATAGTATACAAACATTTTAGCTTTGTGTTCTAACCAAGCATAATGAGTCCAAATCATTTGCATCAAATCTATTTAATTACAGCTATATTGTTCAGGTGAAATAGACAGTGTGACCGAAAGGTTGTTGTAGTAAATATATGTTAACTCGAGATGTGTAGGCTAATGTTTAAGGCATATAAAATATTTCTTTGTAACTGTTAAATCCAGTCTTGTTACATGTTTGTTCACTCCACATGAACATTTCTTGCGTCAGAATTAAGTGCTTGTCCATGCACTGGCTCTGCTTTTTTTTCCACATCTCAGCCACACCGGCTTTCTCCATGGAATGTTACTAGGTCTCGAGGTGGGGGAGCGCCGGAGCAGATAAACGGGTTTGACCTATGTTCTTGTTCACACATTACCCCATGCAGGAACGGACCCTGTAAAATGCAGGCTTATACAGGATGTGTGAAAAGGGCTTTAATTTCCTTCCTACACTTAATCCTGAAGTAGAAGTAGGTAAGGTTTGGTATTCCCAGTGGAAAATTCAAATCATTGCATGGAGCAAACTTTGTTTGGTTAGTAGTGCCTTTCTCAGCTAAAATGGTAAATGGGCTCATTTATATAGCGCTTTTATCCAAAGCGCTTTGCAGTATTTTGCCTGACATTCACCCAGTCATACACACATTTATACACCGATGGTGATCGCTGCCATGCAAGTTGCGACCAACCACCAGGTAGGTCAACAACTGGGGTTTGAACCCACAACCTTCTGGCTGGTAGCCCAACACCCAGACCACTAGACCATCATGTCCCCCTCTAAACATATATGAACCAGCTGTGAAAATAAGTTTTTCTTGTCCTAATATCTAATCAGAGGCAAATGCTAAATCTACTAAATCACCCACTTTATCCTGGCTGATTACGCATCATGTTTGTGACACCAGGGAGTAGTGTTCCTTGTGTACCTAGAGAACTGTTGGCCCTTAAGTAGTCACTTCACTTCATAAATGCATGCAGCATAATGGTCTAGTGACATCTTTGGCTTCAATCACATAACATTTTTTTCATGTGGTTCATAACACTCTTACATTCGTACTGCATCAAACTGTCCAAAAGTTAATCTATGTTTTACAAATAAATGTTCTGAGGACGGCCTTGGAACCTATCTGAGGACGGCCTCAGAACACAGTGCAAATTACTTTATAGATAAGTTTCTACTTTTGCAGTGCTAATTACAACACTATATGTGAAATATTGCTGTTCACACTAATAACATTGCATGGACTGTCAGTTTAAAGCAGCCCTGTAATGTTCACACAGTTAAAATGCATAACCAGAAAATACTGCATTAATGTTGATCGCTAGCAGTCACATTATAGCAAATAACCTTAACCCAGTCATTAAATAAAAAAATAAACATTTAATAAAATAACATAACATTCATTCATTAAATTAATTAAAATAAAAATGTTAATAGTCTCTTGGAATGAAAAAAGAAATCTATGTAGCGGGACATCGTCCAATTGTCTGTAATGTTACATTTAAAGGCATGGAGGTAGGGCATAACCCTCTGTCCTCATTCAGTGGTTCGGACCAGCGTAGTAAAGATTATGCATAAAACACAAGCTCTGGGATTTGTCCCCCCTGTACTCCTGTACCATTGGTGCTATCTGACGAGCACTGGAACTGAAATGTCACTTTCCCACACTGCACCTCCGTCATGCCCTCCTGGCCGAAGTAGCTCAGCTCGTTTCCGTCCAGCACAGCACTAACCGTGTAGAAGGCATCCTGCTCCACCTGGACGGGGTGCTCAAACCACACAGAGAACGTGCTGCTGGACCCGTCTGACACAAACTTAGTGAGGTTCTGAGCCAGGACAATGCCTTGCCTTTTCAGTTCGATCTTGACGCTATACTCTGCCTGACCCCCGCTAGAGCCGTACAGCCCCAGACCTGCTATAAAGATCCGTTTGTCTACCGCAAACTGGATGCTGTCGCAGCGCCCACGGTAGCGCCACTGGTTACTCCGGTATGCCGATGACTGGAACCTGTGGCACCTGTGTGGCGTCAACCCCTTCCTGGCAACCAGCGGAAAGTTGAGCTGGGGCTTGGTGGCGGCCGTGTACCATAGGAAGATGTTGTGCGTCTCCTCTAGCGTCAGGATGTCGGACTGCGCTGCACCATCCGCAAACTCCTCCAGACTCATGGTGGGGATCCGCACCAGATACAGCGCTTTTCCCAGGACTTCTCTCTTGCTGCATGTGGATGGGCCCAGGCCCTGCCTCCTGCATTCAGACACCGCCCAGTTCATGACTGCCTCAAATACCTCCACCTCCTTGGCGTTTAGGGTCTCTCTCTGCAAGATGATCTTCAGGGTCTGCAAGTCGATTTCGCAGAAGCCCTCAGATCTCAGGGCAAGCTCCGCCTGGGCGTCGATCACCTCCCAGCAGCGCTGAGTCAGCTCTGGCTCCTCGAATAGGCGGCTCTGGGAGAGCAGGATGCAGGCGTTCTTAGCCTCCAGGCTGGTCTCAAGGAAGATGACACAGGCCTTGGCCAGTGCTGGGACAATGTACTTCTTGGCGGCATAGAGAGTGGCCAGCACTGTGTCAGCCTCCAAGTCTATCTCATCACTGTACATATACCTGTCAGGGCAGAGAGAGCCGCATAACCACAATCAACTTCAGCACTGGGTTGCATCAGTAAGTTGTCTTTGCCTAGTTTGAACGTAAATGGGCACTACGTTCAAGTTTTCTCTATTTACAAAAAATAGTTCTAATGTAACAGTAATTTCCAACATAAAAGTTACACCTCCTCATCCTAAGGTATAAGGTCCATCGTAAATAAGCCGTTAACATTGCTATACGATATAAACAGGAAGATTACATTTAAATCTAAATTGATTGCAGTAGCCTACATACACACACTGATTTCAATGTTAAAAGTGAACCTCTTTTTGTAATTTACAGCCTCATACTAGATAGAATAAATCGTCCTTAATGCTGTAATGTAAACACTGAGCCATCACATAACACATTTCATAAATGTTGCTAGTAAAGAAAGTATGGTAGTACAATGGGAAATACAGGCTATAGTGTTATTTAGCCTACTGCTAACATTATCCAACACACGAACATCAATCTCTTCAGCACTGATGTGATTTAATAACGTTATTGAGGTGGTAGGCTACTTCTCCCATAACAAATTTAAAAAAACTTTGAATATAATTTATAAATAACATGTTATGATAAATGCTAGAGGTAGCCGTTACACCTGGGTGATGGGCATTACCTACAGTTCAGAATGAATGGACATGCCCTTAAATTAAAGGTCTTAAACAACAATGCATTTTATCAGCCGTGTGTATATGCATGTGTGTGTATATGTGTATATATGTGTATGTGTATATACATGTATATATATATGTTTGTATATACATGTGTGTGTGTGTGTGTGTGTATATGTATGTATGTATGTATATATGCGTGTGTGTATATGTGTACAGATGTCTGACCTCTAAAGTGACACTCCTGTCACACGGCGTCACGATGGGAGATGATGCGGGATGACAGCGGTTTGCAATGTAAGTGCAATTTCGTCAAAAATCCGCCAGGTGGCGTCTAAACTTGCAGTTTGCGCTTGTCCACAATACAGTACAGCTAAGTGGTTTGTAATGTCTGATAGTTAGATCTTATGGATCTTTTAATCTAGTTCCGTAAAAATAAGTATTTTTATGACTGATTTGGTGCTTTGAATGGTGTCATCAAAGAACTGGAGATCCAAATTATCTGAGTTAGTGTGCCATAGTCACGTAAACAATTCACACTCGTCAATTTGTGGCCTATTAGTAGTCTAAATCTGTCGTTACTTACCAAGCGTACCTTAGTGGCTCATTAGGTTAAGCATTACACTTATAATAGTGAGGGTTACGGCTCGAATACTGTCCGTTACTACATTTAATTTTTTTTGCTCATGCCAATAATTATGTTATAGAAATTCAGAAGTTTGCAAATGAACAAATAATTAAAGATAAACTAATACTCAATGTTGAGGGGAGATACGAGCGGCCCCTCCCATCTTGGACTAATCCTTGAAAATCTGAGAACTGATTGGCCGAAGAGCATTTTAGCAATATGCAATAGAATGCTAGATAGTGTATGAGATATTGTAGTTTCTTATTCAAGTATATTCAGTGCAGGGCAGACAAAAACTTTTATTTTTAAGACAGTGGGAGTCAGTGTCCCTGTCATAT